>JARNME010000314.1:22928079-23126796 GCA_030179655.1 Scaptomyza flava | reverse complement strand
GGTAATCTTATTAAAATGCTCTGAGGTGGTAACGTTAAATAAGGCAGGCAAACAGGCGTAACAGGAGGGGGAAGGTCGTGCAGGCGATGAACAAATTGATCTGAGAGCAAAAGCGCGGCTCGCGCTCGCTCAGAAGGGGACAAGCTAGATAAAACAGTCAGATGCACGAGGCAACATGGCATAGGAGCGGGAATCGATGTGGGGGGCGAGGCTGGGTGTAACTACGGCATGCCCATAACTCCGTGGGACTAAAGTGTATTTGGGGGTTGCTAATACTGCTGCCACCAGGAAATGGGTCAAGGCCTGGCAGCTGGGTTACCAACACACGAAGACAAAACAGCAAAAACAAAGTTGCCGGTGCCATTTAAAAAGCGCCAGACATTAGTCAAATTCTCTTGGTTATTCATGGCCTATGGGGGTGGTCTGGGGCAAAAAAATTTGAAACCAGGGACAAAGCTCGAATAGGGACGCTAGGCTAGGGGCTTAGAAACTTTCAACAGGTCATTGTTTGGCAAACAGTGGACACATAGCCACAGGCAGTTAAGGGCGATCGAAAACGGAAAAGGGGGGAGGCCCCGACATATTGGAATATGTTTTCATCCGCGCCTATCGGTGGCAAGTGGATGTGACGGGGGAAAGCGGAAAATGGCGGGTCAAGGGGGTACAGGAAATGGAAGTGCATTGATGCGACTGGGGGGGGCGGCGGCAGGCATGCGCCCTATGCGACCGTAACGGGCATTGTGCCTTGGTTGACAATTTCGGGGTCGCGGGCGTCGGCAGTAGGGTTTGAATAGGGCTTCATTGTTTGAGGGCACGCCTGGATCTCGGTCACTCTGGCGCGCATCGCGCTCGCCTCTTCTCCCTCGCTCTCTCTCCTCACCCTCTCTTCTCTCGCGCGCGCCTGTACTCGCTATGGCTTCAGCGATCGGTTTTTGCAATTTAATACGCTGTATGATGTTGGGCAGCGCGCAACTCAACAGCACACCCATTGGTGGGGGGGGGGGGGTGGGGGGCCGGGGGCTGGGGCTTTAATAACCCACGGTTGCACAAGAAGGGGTGGGGTTGGTAAGAAGTCCCAATCGGAATGAAAAATGCAAAATTCCTGATAAGCGCCCCGAGTGTTTCACAACTTTCCGGATCAAAATGTGTAGCAAATGTTTTCATGGCGTTTATAATATGCATGCCAATACAATTTTTATTCTTCTACGAAAATGTGAGAAAAAAAATAAAAGAAAAGAAAAGATATGAAATATACCAAAACTTTTTGATATTAATAATCTACTAGGAATGCGTTATATGCGGTTATATATGCAGTTTGATTGTAATCTCAAAAAATTATATGATTTAAAAATTTTCAGTTTAATAAATTTTGATAGAATTAACATCTAAATTCAATTAAATAAGAAATAGCTTTAAATATGACATATGCAATAAAATCGTATCAACAATCCGCTCGTGAATCGTTCAGATAGTCACATAGTTGCTGGCCTTATTTTAACACTTCTGCGGTATGTAGGTAAATGCCATATTGCATAATATGTCTGCCGCTATTTGCTATTTGCATAGTTATTGCATTTTTATCTTGTGCGGTTAATGTTAATCGTTGCTCATTGCTCATTGCTTACAAGCAATGGACCCAGTGCACGCATTGCATTGCTCTTGGCCCACATAAACATAACATTAATTTAAATCGTGGCGCGGATCGAGCGACGACTTTAAGCGCAAGATGCATAATTTAGTTAATTCCTTTTACGCTTGTTTTTTTGTTATTGCTATAAATGTATTCTTGTTGCTTTGTTTTCAGCTTGTTTCAAGCTGAATTATGGCGCATTTTTAGCCCACAACCATTTGCTGCGTATCTCTCGTAAATATCGCGTATACGCCGTGTGCAGGGCCACCCAAAGCCGGCAACGGATGCTGCCGCCAGTAGGATTAAAAGGGGGGGGGGGGGGGGGATCACTAGGAGAGTTTTTAGTCGAGCTGTTGTATTACAGTTTGGCTACAGAAGTGCAAAACCATGCAGCAGTGAGCAATTTCTTTGCTGCAGCTTTTGCCGTCGAGTCGTTTCATCGCGCAATTTCCGCACAAGTGTTGGCAATATAAAAATAGCGACAAAATATAAAAGTAATTTATGTGCACTTTTTCCATATCATTTCTATATGCATACACAACAAACATACATACATACTTGCATATTTATTATGTATGTATTTAAATCCGTGAGTTTTTTTTATTTTATTTTTTTTGCCTGTTGCCGGCTGAGCTGCTTTGGGGGTAGTTTATGAAACTGCATTCAAAAGCTACGACTGTTGCTACTGCGGCTGCTGCTGCAAATATGAAAAATGCATGCTGATGCGCTCGTTTATATGCACAAACTGCATTTTATTTATTAAAATAAATATTTTTGCTAGCTGATGCTAGCTGGACACAACAGGCAGCTAGCTGCTGGCCAAGCGACAAGCCGACAGCACTGCAGAGTGAAGAGGCCGCAATTTTTGGTCAAAATGCATCAAAAATTAATGTATTGAATATACATATATTTGTATATCAGGTGCCACCTGAGCGTTTAATATGCTGTTACCTCAATCATGTGTGTATTTGTATTATTTGTGTGTTTGTGTGTGTGTGTGCGTGCGTGTTTGTGTGTTCTGTTGTATTGTGTGTCAACAGCAATGAACAAGATTGACAGGATTCAGGAATGGCAAATTTCCGCTATATGCGGCATGTCCCATAAATATATAATTGACTCACTTTGCTGTGCATGTGCACTTGTGTGTGTGTGTGTGTGTGTGCATGTGGTAGTTTCGAATTTAATTAACTAATTTTGAATTTGATGGCCATGAAAATTACATGAAACGACCGCCAAACAAAAGCAGCCAAATTAAATGTGTGCCCCAATTCATTTAATTATTGTCCATCAGACTACGCTTGTTTGTTTTTATACTAAGTAAACTTATTTAAATATGTAAAAATTGTGAAAACAATGTTTACTAAATCATCAAATGAGAACTTTTGCGTTAATTTGGCTCAAATTGTTTTTGAGTTGTTCGTAATTGCCTGAAGAAGATTTTTAGGAACATTTTTCCGAAAACCCGCCGGGAAGATTGTTTAAGAGATACTATTTATACCCATACAAACATGATGTTTGTTTAAATGTAAGAATACAGGCTCTAGAAATTTGGGCACGAATTTTAAAAGCAGCTACCTTGCGATAAGGCGAGCTAAGAACTTTTTAATCATAGTGTAAAAAATTATGATGTTATAGCTGCATATTTGTACAACTTATCAGATATGCAGCTTACCAAAAATATAGATATGTATACAGCGAGAATGAGCAGCAACAATTCGCAAGTTAACAAATAAAATAATGCTAACGTAAAAGGCGCAGAGCAAATTTGGAACACAATTGTAACAAACAAAAAACAACATTTACAACATGGCAACAAAAGCAACAAACGTTCGCAAAAGTGAAAAACACGACTCCATAATGTACGAAAACTGTTGTCAGAGTGTAAAAATGTCTATTTACATAGTCATGCATCATGCACACAAAAAGGAACGTTTAGACGAGCGCACGCGTATAGAAGAATTAAAATATATATATGTATATATATATACATATACATGTAAATGTATGTTTGTGCATGTGCATGAAAGTTCATAAATTTTAAATGCGACACTCGCTGGCCAGAACGAGACACAGATTACGGCAAACCAACTAAAATAGCTGAAGTGAACTGGCACTGTAGGCCAGTGTAAAATGCAAATAAATCCCAAAAGCAATGCCTAAAAAGTATGCAACACTTTATAGCAGCAACAACTGGCACAGTTTGAGGCGAGTCCCGCAAACGTTGCCGCGTCATGCAACGCTCTCGCTTCATGGCTCGTTTGCTTGTAAAAAAGATAACTGCAACTGCCACATACATGTACACAAACACACACACATACGTAACCCCATACGCAGAATATGCCCACCGGACAGGTGCTCAAGATCCCCACCCACACAAAATACAAAAAAAAGAAAAAGATTAGAGACAAGCAACGAAAAATTCATAAATATAACGCAAAAATCTGTTGTCGACTGTATTTCGTCGAAATCCTTGGCGCATCAATAACGCCAATGCACATGAGACCCAACGTGGGATTTGCTTTAGCCAAGATATGCATTTCCCAAATTTCAGCTCACTTTGTGAGTAATTTTCCCTGTAATTCCCAATGCGAGAGCTAAACGGCAGGGCCACACATCAAAGGCAAAACAGCAATAAAAACTGAAAACGTTTCAGTTAAGCATACTTGACGTTTGAATACCCCCTGCACCCCTGCACGCCTGTTTAACTAACGAAAGAAATAATGTTATTTTTTAAATTTATTAAAATAAATATGATTTAACTAAATATATTTTAAACAAGTTGTGTGACCCAAACAATTCTATCTCGGGATCAATGCAGTTAACTAATGCTTCGTACAACTAATTAATAAAAATTTTGTGGAAATTTGCAAGTCGTTTTGCGCTTATTGCTACAGGGTACAATGAACTAAGCAATAAGCTAAGTGAAACATTGCCGGCGCACACGTGCTGATTGTGCACTTTGTGTACCGGAAGTAGCATATTTCTCAAGCGGAAACGTCTGATTTGATTGTGTTTAGCACCAAAGCCATTGCAATGGCGACCAAAGCGACGGCTGCTTAATGAGCAACTTTTAGCTTGCAATTAGCAGTCGAGGATTCGAGCGGTCAGAACTTAGTGCTTGCCATATAGCCCACCTTGTGGTTTTTGCACATTTCATTTCGCTTTCATTATTCATACTACTTTACTGTACAGCAAGCAGGCAGGCAAACAACAACAAATAACTGTGCTAACTTTTTAATGTTTAAAAGCTGTTTGCAAACCAACATGGGTCAGTTGGCATGGACACTCAAAGTCAACATTATAGTAGTAGTACAACATGAAAACAAAACAATAATTAAAACAGATTTTATCGCGGTATAAAGAGACAATTTATAAACTCTTTATGCTCTTAAAAAGGAAATCAACTCGCAATTAGTTTGAAACTAATTAGCTTTGACTGAGTACTGGATCTAGCAAATTTTTATTTTTTTATAATCTGTATAACTTTATTTTTAATTGCGTTGTCTTTGGATGTCCGAGCAAAGCTAACTTTTAATGAGCGCAATGAATAAAATGATGTGACTTTTATTTATTTTATTTTTTAAAACACACATTTCAAACATATGTCCAATATAGAAACGTGCGTGTATACTAGTCATGCGCTGCTTTATCTACACAGATATTCACTTTATGTCCTGCTGATGCTGATGTTGACTCTGAGTGAAGTTAATGTAAAATCGCAAAAGTTTCTCAAACATTTTATGGGCACAGGATACAAACCTTTGGCAAGCTTGGCAGCCGTAACTTTTAATGCTCTTGTTAGCTGTCATGTGGCACCGCCTTCGCTTCCCCATACCTTCTATTACTACTTAAAGAACGCCCCAACGACGACATTTGCAGCTTTACAGCTTGCCACAATGAAACTTTGCTGCCATTTGCTGTTGTTTGTTTGATGGTTTTCAATGGCAGATTTCCGGTTTCCTGTTAACGCCGATGCCCAAACTTTTTATCATTTTTATTTTGTTTTTGTTTTGTTATTCTATGCACATATTAAAATGGTATAAAACTTGACAAGCAACTCTCCCTCTCGATGACAAGGGCCAGCTAATTAAAATCATTTCATAAATTTGCCATTCCTTTGGGTATACAAAACAGGGTGCCCGAAAAAGTGGACGACTAACAACTCCCAAGTCGTCGCAAT
The DNA here is from genome assembly GCA_030179655.1 of Scaptomyza flava. Lineage (NCBI taxonomy): Eukaryota > Metazoa > Arthropoda > Insecta > Diptera > Drosophilidae > Scaptomyza > Scaptomyza flava. The sequence continues at coordinate 23,120,986 of JARNME010000314.1, read as the reverse complement.
CGCGGTCCCAAGGACACCAACTGATGGACTGGACACACAATAGATGGTAAATATAGGGGGCTAGTAGGAGGGGTAGGCTGGGTTAGATAGGGTAGCCGGATAGCCGAAATGTTGAGCCGGCGGCTGGGCAGCGTCACGTGCAATGGGCGGCGACAAATAGGAATTCATTAACAAAACGTTACACAAAATTTTAATTAAATATTAAAACATAAAACTCGTGGCGCAATATATTTTTTGGGTATTGTTGCACGCCTTTTATTTATCATACAAAATACGTTCCTTTTATGTCTCTCTATAAACAACCAGTCGTCAACAAAGAATTCATTAAAGTTGGGCTCGCAATTAAAATCTGTTTTTGTTCATTTTGTATAATGCCAATTGTCGTTGATTAAATTAACCAGTTCGTGTACAAGGGCGGGTCAATAGACCTAGGCTAATAGATGCCGATTATAATGGCAACAAATACAAATGTATGCACAATATATAAAGCATACGACTCGAGTGCCCCATAGGAGTAAGTCGAATAAAAGCTTGAAAACAAGTCATGGGAAACAATAAGAGCGCCACACACTTACATGCAGCATACATTCGCATTTGCACGCTCGGCTTGCCTGCGGCGTTTAATGTTTCTTTAATTTCCCCAGAGGTTCATGTCGCACACAATCAGTGGGTTGGCGACCTCTATGTGTGCATATCACAATATCGACTTACAATGCGGATTAGTTCAATAACAACAGGCACGTTAGGTAAACTCGAAATCTTTTATATCCATAATGCCAAACATATTTGCAGAGAGGATTTTCACTTATCGAATAGAGTTGTACTACATCATTGCTTTTATTCAATCTTAATGCTTTCTTACGTTCCTACAATATGCTATAGTTTTGGGCTGTCAATCATGCAGTTAGTCAATCAGGAAAATAAGTTCTATGCATATTTAGAGAAAACAAAGATAGATCGTGTGGAATATTTTTCACTTATAGAATATTAAACTTGTAGCTAAATAGCTGAACATCACTGTAAGAAATACTCATGTGTATGCTCTTTGTGTGCGTGTGTTTGTGTGTAATGTGCACTCCCACTTACTCAGAAACAATCACACATGAGCGCACCCGACGTGTATGCGTGCTTCGTATTAACGCCAGTCCCAAAACCAAAATACAAATTGGAATTGGAATTGAAAGAGATGCCTTTGAGTGTATAGTTGAAGCTCTTTTATTTTGGGACTTGAGATTGCTGAATGCCCAAGACAATAATAATGGCTTGTAGCTAATGCCGCAAAGCGTCAAAGTTGCCCATTCAAAACGGCTCGAAACAAAATGGAGTACATACTAGTGGCAAAAGCAATGATCGATGCGTAACCAAGAAACCCCTTTTCTAATACCGACTCAAGACTACACTATTCTCTCTTTCTCTCATTTCTGTCTTTTACTATCTCTATGTGTGCCTGTCTCATTCTAGTGGCGATTAATGACGCCAATGGGACTGGAAATGCGTTGCAATGCATCTAATTAACTTTGGCCAACTTTTGCCGGGCATAGCGCAAAACTGTCAACTTGCGATATTACCCGTAACCCGCACGCCCTTCCTTCACAATTCCTTGCCCCTCTTTTACAACTCAACGCCATTGAAAAATGTTTGCAATTTTCGTTTGCTATGCTGCAGATTTTGCTGCTGCTTCGTGTTTGGTTTTGGTATTTTGAATACACTCTTTGCCGAGGGTAATGACTCTCCTGACATCAAAAAGGTACACTGAGAAAAAAAAATTAAGAACAAATGTTCTTAATTGTTCAGACTTTTCGTTCTTATTTTTTTGGTATTAAAATACGAACGGCGTTCTTAAAACATGTTCTTAATTTTGATTTTGTTCTTAAATTATGAACATACGTTCTTGATTTAAGAACCGTATGCTTATATTGGTCCATTAAGGCCTAATTACTCCAGCGATAAGACGTAAAACGAACGAGAGACGTAAACAGCTGTAGCGATCAACCTTACGGCAAACAATGTTAGCGCTTACTCCAGACGGAAACGAGAAACGTAAAACGAGAGACGTAAAATTTTTCTGCAGAAAACAGAAAGCAGACTCTCGTCTTACGTTTCTCGTTTCACAGCTGATATCATTTCTGGTTTTGTTTGGCTTGTTCATTATTTGTGCTGCAATTAATAAGTAATAATAATAATAATAAACATGGAAATAAATGACCATGAATTAATAGCCCTAGTTGAGGCAAATCCTTTGCTTTATGAACATTGTGCACAAACAAAAAAACAGTGTGCCTATTTCCTCCATTTCCATATCCATTTTGGAAAAGATAAAATATAAATAGATCCAAATAAATTCGTTCACTTCAATTCTTGTTGCCTTTGTTCGCTTTGTTTTAATGTGCACAGCTGTTTACGTATTACGTTGAGAGTACTTGCAAAAAAATTTACGTCTTTCGTCTCTCGTTTTACGTTTCTCGTTTTACGTCTTATCGCTGGAGTAATTAGGCCTTTATAAGAACATTGGTTCTTAATTTGGTACAAGTAGAACCAATTTCGATCTAATTGTACCAAATTAAGAAAACTGTTCATAAAATATGAACGCTTTTGCCACCCGAAGCTGAGCCGAAGTTTCATTGGTTAAAATTAAACTTAACTGCGAACGAAATCAGTTCGGCAACAGCGCAATAGCTAAGGCACCCGCGTGGTAATCGAAGAGGTCTCAGGTTCGATTCTCGGCAAAGGCATTGAAGTTTCATTATCGGTAAGAGTAAACAAATGAATTTAATTTATATTTAAAATATTTCTCTAGCATATTAAAGCAATTAATAATTATTAACCATTAACAAAATGGCTTTTATACAGTACAATATTTAAAACATCTCCCCCCCATAGCCACAATACGTTATAAAAAATATTATAGTAGATTATATCTGTACTAGAATTATCCACCAATTAGAGTCTCATGTTAAAAAAAATAAAATTAATTTTTTTAAAACAACAACTAATGCTATTTCAAATTCAAGCACCAATTGTTCTTAAATTAAGAACCAATGTTATCATATTAAGAACAATTTCGAGAACATTTTGTTCTTGAATCAAGATATGCGTTCTTAAAAAATCCGTTCTTAATTTAAGAAAATCGTTCTTATATCAAGAAAATCCGTGCATGGCTGGGTTTCATAAACGGATGTTCTTGATTTTGCACTAGCGAGAGCGGATTTTTTTTCTCTGTGTATGTTAACATACACATTCATGTTCGTAGATCTACATCAGAGGGCTGACGTAGGAAACATTGGTCAAACAAAAAACTTCTCTTGCATTTGGAGCAATAGGTTGTTTCAGTTTTTGGTTCATTTGTAATAAAGGAAAGAGCATTGAATCTTCGGCATGTCTAACACACAAGTTCGTACTTGCTTTTGTTTTAGAGTTGTTTTTCTTTTTCTCTTTTTTTGTTTGTCGGCAGGTTTCTGTTTAATAAACCAGGCAAACATGCAAATGTACTCGCTCTGTCGGGCACAGAGAGAGGTGGTCTTGAACCTGGACGTGGACCTCGACTTGGTCCTGAACCAGCTATTGCCTTTGCTGCTGCTGCTGCTGCTATTGCTGCCCTGACTTTGAACAGCCAATGGGAATGCTATGGATTTTGCAAACGAGTATTCATGAGAAGAGCCTCGGCATGCCAATAATTTATAACGCAAGCTGTGTGAGCGCGATTGTGTGTGTGTGTTTGTTTGTGCGTGTGTGTGTGTGTGTGGGGTGTTGAATTGTGTGTTTTTTGGTCGACAGGCGTCGCGCCATAATTGCCAGAGCAACTTGTTAATGGCTTGACAGGCTCCTTCACATTACTGATACAGCTGTCGTTGCTTTTGTTGTTGTTGCTGTTATGGACCTTGCCATTGTTTATTGCCAAAATGCTGCTTGATAAACAAATTGGCCCCGACTGTTCAGAATTTGACTCAGACTATGCAGCACCATGAACAATGAAACATCAAATGAGGTCAACTCAAAAACATTCACAGACTGCAAATTACGAGCTGAACAACAACATCAATAATAGATAAGATCAAGCATTTGGAGTGCATGTTTCATCTGCAATATGGCAAAGAATCTATAATAAAGATTTGATATAAAAAAACATAAATCAACTGGAAAAGTTACAGTCGGGCGCAACCGACTGCGGTATACTCGATACCAGAGACCTGCAACGAGTGTGTTCGAATTTGTTAGAACACGCACTTTGTTAAAATGTTCAATCGAGTTCGATACTCGTTTATAAACGAGACGTTCTCGAACAGAGAGCTGCAACGAGTCTGTTCGAGCTCGTTAGAACACACACTTCGTCAAAATGTTCAATCAATTTCGACACCCGTTTAAAACCGAGACGCTCTCGAACAGAGAGCTGCAACGAGTCTGTTCGAGCTCGTTAGAACACGCACTTTGTCAAAATGTTCAATCGAGTTCGAGACTCGTTTACAAACGAGACGTTCTCGAACAGAGAGCTGCAACGAGTCTGTTCGAGCTCGTTAGAACACACACTTCGTCAAAATGTTCAGCCGAGTTCGACACTCGTTTATAAACGAGACGTTCTCGAACAGAGAGCTGCAACGAGTCTGTTCGAGCTCGTTAGAACACACACTTCGTCAAAATGTTCAGCCGAGTTCGACACTCGTTTATAAACGAGACGCTCTCGAACGACACTCTAGAGTCTAGACAAAAAGAGTGTTCGAACTCGTTGGCACTCGCCGCATACTGGATTGTTTGGCATCCGAGCCGGTTGTACTAGAGTGCAACTCGAGTGTCTGAACGTCATAATTTTAGTGGTGAGAGTTTGTCACGCAAGTCGATATCGGTACTTTCCATTGTTTTTGATTATATATTTTTGTGCAAAACTCTTGTCTAACCACTCGGCGTATTTATTTTAGTGGTAAACCCATCATCATCGGTATTTTACCATCACTAGCACATATGAACAGTTGTTTATGTATACGTCATACTTGCTTGTCATTGTCATGAGCGATCTCGAACTCGGTCGCACAAATAAGGCACACATTCACGTCGTGATTAAAACAATTGTTCGCTTCGATTTCATGTTTGAAACGAGTGTCGAACGCTCACTCGTCGAAGTTGTTTGAACACAAACGAGTTGGAGTTCACGCTCGAGTATGCGGTATCAGTGGGCGTTTAATGCAAAGTTATGATGCAACTTTCGTTTTTTGGGAGATGCCAGCAGTGCAGACAGGTTAGCTTATTTCAGGCTAGATCTAGCATATATGAAATATAAAAGCTCATAAAATTTACAAAAATCACATGGATCGTCAAAATATAGCTTATTTCTAGATGAGTCAACTGATATCCGTGTGACTAAATTACTTGGTGAGTAGCTTATTTTTTCCGAGAATCTAGCTTATGAGGGCGCTCAAAACCTGCAACACTGGATTCCAGTAGCTATCTCCTTGCCAAATTTTCTAGTTCTAGCTGTAAAGATGTTGGAAATATGTAGATTTATCGATTTTCAGTAATCTAATTAATCGTACTGAGGGGTACGCATTGAAACAACACATTGATACTTTATCTGTCCCTTCAATATCGAGTGTAAAAATCCTACCAAACTCTTGATAAATCAATAAGTACCGTTTGTTAAGAGTAAACTCTTAGGTGGGGAAAGATTTTTTTTTTTTTTTTTTTTTGAGAACTTCGTGATAAAGATTAGAAAACAAAAGTGAATAACTGCACTGTGATAAAGGTTTCAGCTTTGGGCTCATAAAAGCCATGTCAAAAGCAACAAGCGTTTCTATTAATTCTTCAGTTGTGTCCTGTTCTCGTGTTTACTTCCGTATCCGCTTACAGACTCTCGACATTGCTGTGCCATTGCATTGCACTATGGGGCATTTTGCCAAAAATCGGGCATTAATTAATAACTTGAGAACCACGCAAGATATTTTGATTTGGTTTTTTGCGTTAAGTTTTCAAGTACGAAAGGAAAATGTTTTTTATAAAATGGGCGTGTCACTGCCCCTTTTAAAAAAGATAGGTTATGTATTTTTTTTGTTTTATAGCATATCAGGTCCAAATCTGGCAGTTAAGCTTGTTTTTATAATACCAATATTGTACCAAAAAATTATCGACATCGGCCAACTACATCATATAGCTCCCATAGAAACAATCGGTAAAATTAAATTTCTCGTATGAAATTTTTTTTTATTTTCAACATATATTTTTTTCAATTTGTCATTTTCAAATATGCATTTCTGTATTTTTTCTTTCTCTGGATTTATAGATAATGCTTTAAGAATATAAGCAAGATCTATCAGGCCACGCTGACGAGCAGCTATGCTTGATGCTCGAACTAACAAACGCACGTTTGCTTCCTGCGACTTAGCCAGATCGCCTGCTTCCTTTTTTGGCCTCTTGGCCCTTTAATCACAAACGTAGTTCTTGGACGACCAAGTGATTTGATTTTGATTTGATTTGATTTTCAAACTAAGTTTGCCTTCAAGCCGTTTTGAATGTTTACTCGCAAACACTTTACTATTCCTTTTACATTTATCAAAATTTTTTGATAAATGTAGACAAAACATGCGGACTTTTTCATTTATAAAGTTTTCATTTCTTTTAAAAATAGTTTGTTCAACTAAACCTTTTATAAAATCGAAAACAGCATTGTGTTTATTGTTACCGCACTTCTGTTTTCGCCACACTGCAAACAAGTCCGCATTCGGAATTGTGAGGCTGCTTCCTAAGAAATTAAATTTTGCAAAAAGTGCAAAAAAGTGCACATTAGGATAATTAGCGCTGGATTAGGAATTAATAGATCTACAAAACGGTAGTACACTTACACTTGACAACTGCTGACATTTTTTTAAAAGTCTATGCAAAGTTAACTTTTGTTTCCAAAAATTACAGGTGGAGACCACTTTCTAAATATACAAACAAATACAAAGACAAGTACTAAACATGAAACAAATGATGCAAAACACACAGTACTAACCCGTATTATCAACTTGCATCGCCAATTTATTGATTGCTTGCGTTTACTTTACAAATTGTTAATGTTTAGTTGACCGCCAAATTTGCAGTTTAACAGCACATCAACTGGCATGTTGTAACAGCTGACTTCAACTGTTATAAACTTAACAGAGGTCTGTGAACTTAACATTTCTGTTATGCAACATAAAAGTTCAATGTTTTTGCAACAGTTTTGCATAAACAATTAGTTAGTTATAGAACTTTCAAAAAATGACTTAATGCCCGATTTTTGGCAAAATGCCCCATAGTGCATTGGTGCGCAATGACGTAACTACAACCCTTCAAACAGCAACAGCAACAGCTAGCAGCAACATTGTGCATATAAAAAATGTGCAATCGCTTGGCAGTTGGACGGCAAGGACCCGAAAAAGTGGAGCACATCAATGGGGATTTATAAAAAATGCAAATTCATTAGAGCAGCCGCTGCAAGGGCGTTGAGTTTTTGGCTCAACTCTTGGCTAAATGGAAATGTAAGGTTATACCTTCTCCTCGTTCTCTTTCCTAACGGTAGGTAGCCCGCTCCACTAATTCCAGTGAGAGGCCGAGTTGCCATCGTTAACGTGTCAGCAGGCATGGAAAGTGCATCGTCATGGCATATTCTTTCTCCACTAATGTTTGCCTCGTTTCTCAGGACTAAGCTGCCATTTTCACTAACATCATTAGGAAATTAAAAGTAAAAAAAAACCAAAAAAATTGAGTATCGTTGACCAAAACGAAATTTCAAGAGACTACACTATTATCATATTTAAAAATGAGAACATAAGCAAGCTTAAGTCTTTTATGAAAAGGATTATGTGGCACGTATCGTAAGAGTAGGAAACCAAAAAACTTTTAGCACTACACATGATGGGTAAAATTTTTGTAGTTACTTGGGAAATTTTAAGTGAAAAATTATAATTGCAACAAATTTATTATTTATTTAATATTTATTGACTTTAGGAGCAATGCAATTAAATTGCTTTCGCACTATTAACGGGCTATGACATGTTTTTTGTACTATATAAAAAATATCTTAATTTGTTTCGTCAGTAATGTACACTTTCAACAGTACAACAATTTTAACTTTTTTAAAAAAACTTCAAACTTCCATACAAAACGAGCTTTAGTAATGACATACATAGCATGAAAATAAGATATCAACGTAATCACAATCCAAAAAAGAAAAAAAAAAATAAGAAAAAAGTCTTTGCTTATCTTTTAGTATAGGGTCTAGGCATAGTCGATCATTTATTGATGACCGCAAAATGTTTACTTGACCTTTTCCATGTTCTGTGCTAAAAAGGGCCTCTCAATATGGCATATTGGCCCAGTTGCTTGCTGTTGTCAGTTTTACGAGCTGACTACTTTATGCTCCTTTCCTTTCCGTTGTGTTTTTTGCTGCATCGTGTAGTGTGCTGTGTAGTGTTGTTTGTCTTTGCACACGTCAACAGTTTGGTTCGACATGCACCGATCCGCATTGGGGGTCGCCCCGATAGGGACCTGAACTGCATTTTGCACTTTGATTTGCAATGTATGGCACTTGCCATAAATCTCAGTCAGCACTTGGGGCCAAAGAGGAGAGGAGAACCAGAAGAAAAAAAAACAAGTAAAAAAGAAGCAATCCTTTTCATTGTTAAAGGCAACGATGCAAATGAAATTCAAATTCTTTTGCCAAGCTCTCTTTCTATTTTTTTTTTTTTTTTTTTTTGCTTTGTGCCTGATTGGGTTATAGAGAGATATATATATATAGAGAGAGAGAGAGAGAGAGAGCAACGTCATGACCGCTAATGTGGACAGAGACTCTGGCTCAGTCATAAGTTCAATCAGCATCAAATTTAATTAAAATGCTAAAAGCATTCGACACGCCCACTAATGCAAAGCAGACGACACAGCAGAATGGAGAAGTGGAAAGAAAAGTGCCAGCGAGGCTTGACACAACTACATTAATACGAAAGTAATTGTGGTCTACAGTCGACAGCAGCAGCTGTGGGCCAATCAACATTAGCAACACTTTCGCCTCGACTCTTAATAAAGTAGCCGGAGATGAAATTGAACTAACTGCAGTTACGCAAAGATGCATTGAGAACACGAACAATGCGATTTTCATAAAGGCAAAATTAAAATCGAGTCTGTTCAGGTGCGATAAATTCCACGGAACGAAACGCAATGCTGCTCTGCTTTATGGTTGATTGATTAAAAAAAAAATCATTAAACCAATTTTAATTACGAGATAATAAATAAACTTATTTACCAACAAACCATTGCATAATTAACAGCATAACAGCCAGGCGCAAAAAAAAATTAGCTTTAGTAGCATTAAAATGTCATCAGTGCAAACTGTGTGTGTATACAATCATGGCAAAAATAATACTGATACTTGCAATAAAAATAATAAATCATTATAATAGATGGCCAAAGCAAAACACAGCTGTTTATTTTGTATAATTGGCAATAAACACAATTGCTCTAATATTTTTTGTTGCTTATTTATTTATTTTATTTTTTGAAAAATTATAAACCAACAAATCATTTATATAGTAAGCATGTATCGTCTATATATTTAAAGCCAAGTTAAAGCGGCCAAGGAACTGAGAAATAAATGTATTTGTACAACATTTAGATGCTTATCATTAACAGAGCTGCCTGACAGAAACTAGTTGCAACAACTTTGCTAGAAATACAATTATAAACACATTTCTCTTCCCATTTATAAACTAAAACGAACAAAAAAAATTATGGAGGCGGGGAGGGGGAAAGGATAAAAGGAATTTTAACTTTTTGTGCTGTGTTAACTTTCAATTTGGCTTTCATGTGAGTTGCAACAGTAGAATTGCGTAATTGTTTTTATTTTTTCGCAGACCTAGAGCGCGAGGGAGAGCCAGAGAGCAAGGGAGCTCGTGGCAACTTTTGCTGCTTTGCAACACTTGCACATTTGCTGGCTAACTTAAACACCTCGCGGCAAAAGCTTACCACCTCAACGCACACACACACACACACAACATATATATATATATATATATATCTATATATATATATATATATTTAAGCTACTAATTTAAAAAGTAATTTTTACTTCCGGCATTTACACAGCTGCATTTAGCCACTCGCCATAGACATGAAGTGAGCTCCAACTGCAGCTTCTCCTGCAATCTGGCTGCAACATTTGAGCTGCGAACGCTTTAAGCAAACACAATAGCAAAAGTTTGTTTGCGCAACCAGCCAAATCAAAGTAAATAATAATAAAAGCGCCCACAGTCAGCAGCAACAGCGATAACAACAAAAGCTGAGGCAAGCAAGCAAACAATAGCAACAACTACAACAACAGCATTTCAAGGATGCTTATTTAACGCCAAACCAAAACTAAGGTGTTTGATTATCCTGTGACGGCGCCACACAGCCGCAGGCAGCAAGCACTCAAATGCTTTGTGCTTTGTGCTTTGTCCACGGCCACCTTTCCTGCCACTGTTTCCTGTGTCTCCCGTGTCTCCTGTGTCTCCTTCCCTTTTCCTGTCTGACTTAATTTGGTGAACATTCAGCGCATTTCATTAAATTTATTTCCAACTTGAAATTGGATTATGGTAAATCCAATTAATTGCCATTTCGCGACCAATAAATTGTAATCACTTTCAATTGTACTTTAACCATCGCTGCCACGTCAGCCACCAAATACAGATTGTTGCCCATAGATTTTCAAATATACATTTATACATATGTACATACATATGTTAAGAAGGCAGTCGTGTCAAGTTGCAGTGAACACCTCAATGAATTCAAACCTAAAAAAATTTCAAATGTTTTATGCTTCGAGCATCTTACGTAAAGAAAGAAAATCAAGCTGCAATTCCATTCCATTCCATTCCAGAAGCCAAATTAGAAGCTATGCGTCTGCGAGCAACCCATGCGCATTTATCCGAATCAAACGAACAACGAGACGCACTGCTCAATTCAGACGAGTAACACTACACTGATTTGAATCTCGGTGCATTCCATAATTATTGTCTACAAACAAAGGTTGGCCATTGGAAAAATGCATAAAGTGTGCAAATATTGCAATTTGTTAAAATGTAAAAATGAAACAACAGCTGCGCTGGTGGAAAAGTCATACTGAATGAACCGGAGACAACCGTAATTGATGCATTGATGTTAGACCAAAAAAATTTAATCAAAGCACTTATCAAAGAGAAAGAAACGACCATCAGCTATATTAATTTGTTCAAGCAAATATGATTTTTTAAGTTGGTCAATGAAAATTGCTTTCACCGAAACAAAGATCTATATGGAAAGGCTTAAAAAAAAACTATTTCAGTTTATAGAAAAAATAAATTTGAAAAGTTAAACGGCAAACGAAATTTCTGATTCGTAATAAACAAACATACTATATACTAAATACTTATAAATAATGATACATATCACTTAAATATAAAGGCTAAAGATCACACAAGCATTTTGGTTGGGACACAATTTAACGCCCAAATGTCGAGAGATTGAAGCAGACTTGCCATTAAAAAGGGAATCATCTAAGAACATTCAAATGAACTTGCGCTCGTCTATCGCATCATTTACTAATTCATAAGCCTTGGCTTATGCTATAAGCATACACACACAGAAAGAGAAGGAGAGACAGGGGGTAGGGAATCATTAGATGAGTGTGAGATAGAGACAGAAAAACCAAAACTGGCAAAAATACAAAAACTCTACAAAACACCAAGCAAGTGTAAGGCATTTAAATATGCAGCTAATCATAAAAATAAAACGAAACAAACACTCAAAGAATAAGCACATTAACGCCATATAGGCCATACAAGCCAAAATGCTCCATAAAAGCCAAAAACTGTAAGAAAGAGACAAAACGTAATAATAAGAAAACGGTCCGAAAAACAGGCACAAAATGAAGAAGAAAATAGATGTGAAAACACTGGCAACAGCAGAGAGCATTTCTTTTCATAAGCTCAGTATCTTAATCTTAATGAAATATACTCGCTTCCAGCGCACAGTGACAAAAAAAAAACAACACACACCCCTCTGCCTACCCTTCTCTCTACAACACCATTTTTGTGGGCGTTGAGCCATGTTTGAAATTAATTTCATTCACACAAAATTCTCGCGCGCATACAATTTCATTAAGCAAATATTTTCGTCGCCTGGCAGCGCCTAATACACCTAACGCCTCCAACACCACTAAAGACCGTCCCACCCACACACCATTACTATTATTATTTTTTTTTTTCTGCTTTTGTTTTATCTGGTGCTTTCGGCGAGTTAACGACGCGCAGCATTTACGCGATTTAAATGCCGCGAGAGTCGCTCAAATGAGCCGCTCATAAAAACGTCGCGACATTGCTGCAATGATAGTCAGCCCATGCTCAACGCCCATTCAGGCCCATTCGACGACTGACAATTGACAGCAGGCAGTTCTAAAATAAATGCATTTAAAGGCGTAGCATTCGCATGGCCAATAAAAAGTGGCATTTAATGACATATGGACATTTGCAGCTTCACAAAAATAATCACAGTAAAACAATGGTGCAATGGCCAATGTTGCATACACACAATGCGAAACATTCATGCCACATATGTGGCTGGAAATGGGCAAATAATAAATAAAATAAATGCACTCCATAAGCTGCAATACATTTTTTATTTTTTGCCAAAAAACCAAAAAACTTATTTTTCCTGTTTTTCACCTAAGACATATTTGAATAATTATGTTTGTTAGTGTAGTAGAATGTTAAATGTACCCTTTAAACATTAAACATTAAACTCTTAAACAAACAGTAAAAAAAAAAAGACTTGGTGTCAAATGTATAAATTGCCGTTTTCATGCACAAACCAAATTTTTGCCCATTCACTCTGGCTATTCAAACCAAGTGCTGAATCGAATGCACTTTGAATCGAAATGAACCGAAACTTTTTAAAGTGAATTCGGTTCAACAACAACAACAAAAAAAAAAGCAAGAACAGAGTTGCACTCTTTAATTGCTGTTTGCACCAAAGTCGAACGCAACAGTTGCTGTTGCAAGTCGAATACAACAGCAACAACAACAACAACAACAACAAAAACAAACAACAACAAAAAAATGGTTTGGCCTTCCCTCGGTTTGTGCATTAAGCACAACGAACAGCAACACTCGCTCAAATGAACTGAAATGATACGGATGTTGGCTAGGCGGAACGTGTGCGATGGTGGCGGTGAAGGGGCTTGTAGAGGGATTGTGGGCGTTGTTTGGTCGTGCCGTTTGGCGTTGAAATGATTACGCGCTCAAGAGCGGTTTGTAGTCAAAGCTATCCCAGGCACACACGCACATACACACACAACATACTAGTCAGACAAACATACAGACAGACGGACACAAATGGAGGCGGCAACCGCAGAGCCGCACGGCCGCAGAGACTTTGGGCCAATATTTCAAACACGCGTCGAACGCATTTCCGTGCGGAAAACGGTTACAGCGGAAATGCAACTTTGGCCGTTGTTCAAGCATAACTGTTGTTTATGTTTGAACACACACAAACACACACACACACACACACAGCAGAGGCATGCCATGCCATCCAAACATGGCAATGGGAGTTGCTGGGTTGGTTATCAACAAAAGTGCTGCACGTCCAGGGAGACGAACGCAGCTGCTCGCCAACAACATAAATCCGATGCTCACTTTTAATACCCTTGCAATCGGACATTAAATAATTTCGTCACGGAATTGTTATACAATTCAGTGGGATCTTACTATAATAAATAAAACACAAACATATTTATGTATGTTGCCTGATTATTTTTGTTTTTCCCATCGTTTATTTTCTACAAAGGGTCACATTTGCTTTATCTAAAGTTTTGTTAACATATTAAGAATATTGCTTTCCCATAAGTTTGCACAATAAATTAGTTTTTATAACCAAAGACAGATTGCTATAAACCCTCCTAAAATGTGGACCTTCCATTAACTCTTTACCCACAATCGCTGGAAAGCAGCTAATTTGTCAAAGTAAATTATAAAATATTCATGAAGAACAGGTGCCTCTGCAAGTGTGTGTAATCTTCGGTGTGCTAAGGAATGCTTTTATGTCTTGTTGTAATTTTTGGGTCAACAGCAGTTACAGCAGATACAAGGACAGTTGCTGTCCCGTTTACAGACCCAGTAACCCATTGCTGATGTCGCGTCTCGTTTCTTTTATTTTGCTTTTTGTTTGGTTTTTCCTATTTTTTTTTTTTGCTCGCTTTTCTTCGCTCAGCGACTGCAATTTTCTTGCCGTTGACAAAAGCCTCACGCAGTAAATTGAGATGGATGAAAGCCAAGAGATATGCGGACAGACAGATGGACCAAACAGACAGACAGACAGGCAGACAGGCAGCAAGATAGACAGATAGACGGATAGACAAAAAGACAGACTGGCAGATTGACGGGCCCAGTGGAAGTGCACTGAGCTCCTCTTTTACTCGGACCGAGCCAATAAGCGCACTTGGTTTGCAAAAGCAAAAAATAGCTTTACACAACAACAGCAAAAAATTGTTATAGCCAGGCCAAAAAGAAATGAGAGCCATTGCTGTTGCCCTTTTGCAGTATTTGACGAGTTGCTTAATTGGTTGCTCTGCGAATAGAAGAAGAGAAAAAAAAACTGCGGAATAGAAGTACTGAATACGGCCATCCAGTTGGGTCCCTTAGGTCAAGGCAACTAAAACCTGCCTCAGGAATTCATCAAAAAAAAAGGGAGGGAACAATTAGTTGTGCGATAGCAATAACATATAGTCATATTGTTTCGTTGATGTTCATAAAGTTCCCAAAAATAATAAAGAAAGAAGACCTTGATCAAAGCAAAAAAATTGATAGACTAGCAGAGATCAGCATGGTTATGAATATATGTATATACTTCATGTGGTCGGATAAGCTTTCTTCCATTACACATGACATGACAAAATTTTCGAGAGTAAAAAAAAACACATACATATATATGTAGTTCCAAATCGTTGGTGGCACCAAGTTTTGTGACTAGCAATTTAAATGGGGAAAATATGCGTATTTTAACGATTTGCAACTTCGAGGTGTATCGACTTGCTATCGATTTCATAGCCCCCTTGTGGACGTAACTCCACAATCTTACTACTTGAAGCTTTTTGCGTTTGTCCGGACAGACGGACATTTAATTTAATGAGTATTAATAATAGTGGCATGTCGGCATATGAATACAGAGAAAATAACACTCAGCTCGTTAAAAGCTAAATTGTTAAGTTGACATACACTGGGAAGTGAAAGTTTGCGTACAGGTTCAATGCAAAACTTTGACTGTAAAAATACATTACCTGTAGGTATGATATTGTCAAAATGATAATTTTTACTGAATCACACATTAATTTTGAGCAATTCGTGGTACTTGTCTTTTTTATTATGGGCTATTTTGATTTGTTCTTAATCAAGAAACTAAAAAACAACGGATTTCGGCTCCGAAAAAGTTTGCGTAAAGGACAAAAAATCGACAGATAATTAAATATTTTACCAAGCTGCATGAATTAAGTATGAAATCAGTTAGCCTTTACGTTTTAAAGCTTCAGCCGATCGATTTTGCATTGATTGGGTTCAATTTCTTGATATCATTTCCCGTTAATTTGTTTCATTCTTCAATAACGATATTTTTTATCATATCCTAAGACGCAATGGTGTGAAGTCGAGTCCTGCGCTTCAGGAGTCCAAACAGAGAATGAGGTGGCGAATTTAAAGGTTTTTAACATTATAGAGCAACCAAAGCCTTGTTCTGTGGACATAATGTTTTGGGACGTTATCCTGTAAACTCAGTCTACACTCCCAATTTCGTGGCGGTTTCTGTTTAAGGATATCAAACTTATTTCGATCCATTGTGGCTTCGACAAATCCAAGATTCACAACAAAAATAAACAAGTGGAAACGTTGCAGTCGGACGCAACCGACTGCGGCATACTCGATACCAGTATTAAAACAGGTAAAAAGAGGCCTGATTGCAAAGGGGTACGGATGCAGCAGGGGTGTACGCTGCCTTAAAGATTCTCCGATGCAGATAGGGATGCCACCAACTATCTTCCTTCCAAATTTGGTGACTCTAGCTCAAAGTTTGTAAAAACTGGGGAAAGGGGGGCTGGGGGCGGTATGGTTGGGCGTGGCATTCAAATTTTTGGTGCATCTATGTGGGATGTCAATTGCTATCTTCATACCAAATTTGGTGACTCTAGCTCAAAGTTTGTAAAAAGTGGGGAAAGGGGGGCTGGGGACGGTATGGGTGGGCGTGGCATCCAAAGTTTTGATGCAGATCCTTGTGGAATGTCAATTGCTACCTTCCTTCCAAATTTGGTGACTCTAGCTCAAAGTTTGTAAAAAGTGGGGAAAGGGGGGCTGGGGGCGGTATGGGTGGGCTTGGCATCCAAATTTTTGCTGCAGATCTATGTGGAATGTCAATTGCTACCTTCATACAAAATTTGGTGACTCTAGCTCAAAGATTGTAAAAGGTGGGGAAAGGGAAAGGAAGGGGTGCGCGTGGCTCTAAAACTTTGATGCAATTTTTTGGGGGTCGTTACCAGCTATCTTCCTACCAAATTCGCTGGCTCTAGCTCCACAACTCTGGAAGATACACGCATTCTCGTTTTTGACGAAGCGTTGGGGCAGCTGGGGGCGGCTAGGGCGGTATTGGTGGGCGTGGCATCCAAACTTTTGATGCAGTTTTTGGGGGGTCATCATCACCTATGTTGGCACCAAATTTGGTGGCTCTAGCTCAAAACCTGTGGGAGATATAGGCTTTTTTGACTTTAAAATGCGGGGGGCTGGGGGCGGAATGGGGGGCGTGGCTCCAAAATGATGATGCAGTTTTTTGGGGGTTGCTAGTAGCTATCTTCTTACCAAATTTGGTAGTTCTAGCTGTAAGGGTGTGCGAAATATGTGGATTTATCGGTTTTGAGTTATCGAATTTATCGATTTGCCAGCCCCCTAGTTATCGTAGAACCCCAATCTTGACACTTTAATTTACTATCCCATAGATAAAGAGAATTGAAAAGTTTCAAGTCATACAGACGGACAGACACCATGACGGACATTGCACAAACCCAATATACTCTTTACCTTCGGTATCGAGTATAACTAGCTTCACCGCATACCCATACCCATTACGCAACCACCACCATTTTTTAAGGCAAGGCTTTGGATACCGAGAGCTGAACCTTTGTTTTCGGTACATAAGCTTAAGGCCCTTAATGCCGAATCGCTAAAAGCTACGTTTTCCCAGAACATTTGGCTTTTCAGAAGGCTTATTAATTTCAAGTTGCCTGATTAATTTCTTGTTTTCTTGTTATCGATAACACAGCATAAATAGCAATAAAAAATTAATAAGCTGGCAACTCTGCACTGGCATTCACATTTAACGGCTACAAACAGCTGATGCATATTCTAATTTGGATCCGTGAACTTCGGAATGTGAAGACTTTCAAAGTTTTATTAGCACGTGCTGCGTATTATTTCAAAAACACTTTTGCAACTTTTTTATACTTACGACTTCATTTCTTGATCGATATAATATTCGAGGACCATTTGCCTACATCGGATAATGTCATAAGCATACAACAAGCACGTAGCAAACGGAAAAACACGTGTCTACGTGAGTATGTTACAACGAGTGCGTGTGTGTGTGTGTTTGTCTGTATGGGTATGGTTGTTTTGCATTGGTGTTTGTTTGCCATTGATGAGATTGGATTGTGCCCTTAGAATTTCAATTGAGATTACTGCTAGTAATTAAAAGGGCATTAAACAAGAACACCGCCTACATGCTGAGAGCCCAACGGCGCGCGTGTGTGTGTGTGGGTGTGGGCCACGCTGTTGGCCACTTTATGGTTTTCGGCTCAAACGGTGCCGACATATTCATTGCACAACTGAATGATTTTCATTAAATCATAATAACCTTGCAAATTAATTGACCTGTCAATTGGGGCCAACAAAATCAAGTTGAAGCTCCTTTTACGTTTGTCTACTCGTAGCTATGCATCCGTTACTTTGTAACGAAATCCAATCAACCCACACACACATCACTTCAACTGTGTATCTAATTTACTTTCTGCTTCTTTTTTTTGTTGTTGTTGTTGTGTAAGCGTGTAAGTTGTTTGATTTTCATTCCACAAAACGCATTGCGAAAAATCCATTAGCAGGCAATTAGAGCATAGCTATGTGACGAACAAGAAAAGAAAATGAGGCTGCTGATTAGCCGCCAGCTATAAAGAAAAAAAAGGGCCAGAAAGAAAAATTGTATGCAAATGAAGCA
This sequence comes from Scaptomyza flava, assembly GCA_030179655.1. Lineage (NCBI taxonomy): Eukaryota > Metazoa > Arthropoda > Insecta > Diptera > Drosophilidae > Scaptomyza > Scaptomyza flava. The sequence continues at coordinate 23,102,728 of JARNME010000314.1, read as the reverse complement.
GGTAAAATTCTTAAAGGTGCGACGGGCTGTGAACGGGTGGAGGATTGAAGGACTTGGCAATTAAGAACGCCTGTGAGCGGCAGCTGCCACTGAGTTGCTTAAGTGCGACTTGCATATTTTAAGCTGACATCCACCTTACCTCTCTGCCAGCGAACAATGGGGCTAGGATTGTGCTGTCGCGTCGTCAAAGGCGGTCAAAAGCCCGTCAAGTGTTGGGCCAAGTAACAACTTGCAACTTGAAACAGCAACAATCGTAATAATTCCGTTCACATTTTGAATGCAGGTGCAAGGTGAACGTTTTGGGGGCGTGGTCAGGGCGTGCGAATAATGCCACAGGTCTGACAGCTCGGACAGAATGTCTTTTTATTTCAAGAGGTTTACGAGTTGCACAAAAAGCAATAGCAAAAGCAACCAAAAGGGAATATACTAGAGAGACAGTGAGAGAATAACGAGCAAACGAGAAAACGTTTCTCGCTCCCGCACTTGAAGCTTGAAGGTGCCAAAGAGATTAGCACAATAAAACTCAAATGATACAAACATTTGGAATGGGGCCAATAAAAGCGTAGATAACGTGTTTTGTTTGTTTGAACTGCTTCCTGGAAAACGAAGAAAGTTAAGCTATTGAATTTATGGTGGCACTCAAATCATCTGAAATCATCATGAGTTAACTTTGAGAGTGAAAATTACTCACATTTGATTTAAGATGAGAAAAATCTACGGTCCCTCATCATTCAAAATATAGAAATGTATTATAATGAGTTCATTCTAGCCAGAAGCGTAGCGTGTCTGGCGGAGCGCCGTATACAAATTTGTTTGGTGGGGGCCTTAGGCCCTTTTGCTTACGCACGTTGGTGGCCCCGTATTATTGATACGGCAGATACGGTGGTAGATAAGCCCGTGATTCTAGCAAAGGTTCTACTTTGTAGAATAATTAAATGCTAAACACTTGTCTAGCAGCAGACTTTATTTGGATTTCCTCTTACTATTCCGTCCCATTTTTTTAAAGTAAATGCCAAATGTAATACGGCGGCAAGCTACCAGAAGTAGAAAGTAAAAACTGATTTGTATTGAATACCATTAAATCGGGATGAAAATATATAAAATAAATAAATACTTACATTGCCATATTGCAGACAACGGAACGCCAGGAGCAAATACCAGAACCACAAATGCAAGATGAATTCGGACCAAACAATGCAGATGCCATCTGGGCCGCCGCCTGCCTCGCAGAGAAGTACATGCGGCGAGTTCAGCGGGGAGAGGGAGAGCTACGGGGCGACCGGGACTATGGGATATGGCGGCATACCGACTTCGTCCACCAACAGTTACGGTTCTTTTGGCGTACTATCCAGCATATCAACCGGGGTGACAGCAGCGCCCGCGCTGCCGTTATTGCTGCCCGTGCCACCCTTGACCAGCACATTCAAGACGACGACGATTTCGATGCCAACATCGACTACGCCATCGCCATTGATCCCGATGCCGACGCCCGCGCTTTCCCCCCTACTCGCAATGCCAATGCCAACAACATCGATGACGATTCCGACGATGACGGCGACAACGACGCCGCCGCAATCGCTGTTGCCCATGTCAATGTCCATGTCGCTGACAACGTCAACACCGATGCAGCCGACTCAGCTGCTACCAATGCCGACGCTGGAGGACATTGAAATAGCCAACAATCAACAGCCGTCACAATTGCTGCCCCAGCAGCAACAGCCAGTCGGCATCCTTAAGTATCCAACAACATCGAGCATTGGCTATGTCAGCGAACTAATGCCACCGCAGCCAGCCGCCCCACTGGTCACCAGCGCCACGAGCTCCATCAACAGCAATTGTGGCACTCTAAAGAGCAACGCCAAATTGCTGCCCCTTCAGCTGGTGGGCAGCACGAAAAACGCACGACACCATGTCAAGGATCAGCCTGGATCAGCGGCATCTGGAGTACAGTCACTGCAGCAGCAGCAGCAACAGCGTCGTCAGGGCTGGTGTGCCTGCTTTGGTTCCGGGCCGACATCTTCGGAGGCCAAAACACCGCCTGGCTATACCACCAAATCCAAGAAGCGCAAACAAACGGCCCAAACTGTGTGGTCCGCACTCCTAACAAATCTTGGCATCTGTATGCTTCTGCTGGCCTACACATTGCTCGGTAAGAATCCATCCATGTGAATAAATTGTAAATTTTTATAATTTTTTTTAAATCTATATGATTTCTTTTATTATAGTTCATATAAATGCGTATTGGTGATTTGATCGTGTGTGTTACAATTGTATATATCACTGGCTGTGGTTAACCGAAGGAATCTGTGTTCGATTGTCAATATAATTGTCTATTCAATATATAATTATATTGCAGTGTTGTTTTGTTGTTGGTTTAGCTGGCTAGAGTCTAGTCTTTTTTCTTGGCTTGGGCACGCTTCTTATCCAAGGCAATAGCTGTGGCCTTCATTTGAGCGTTCTCTTTTTCTATGGCCATAGTATGACGTATTTCTTGAGTTATAGCTTCGGCTTTGGCCAACTCCTCCTCGGACGGCTTTGGAAGCAAGAACCCAGGGCAATTAATTAAATATTTGGTCTGACGATCGATATCATCGGCTTGTGAACGCTGTTGAGTCTTAGCCTGAGCCTTGGCTTTGCCGCGCTTCTTAGTCTGATTCTTTTCCATCTCCTCAGCTTGAGCTACGAACATAAACATTCCTCCAGCCATATCTTTGACCTGCTGCTCGGCCTGAGTGTCTTTCTTGGACTGCTTCTTATTCCGAGGTGGGAAAGGTATCTTAAAGGCGCCGTCATCATCCTCAGCACGATCCTCACTGTAGGCAAAGGCTTTGGCCATCTCGTCAGCCACAGCTTTGGATTGCTTTTCAGCTCGGGCCTTGGCTTGCATCTTAGCCTCGGTTGCGGCCTTTGCTTTGGATTGTTCGATACCGAACATCTCAAGACGTTGCTGGGCTTTACCTATCTCCAAAGATAAAGCTTGGGCCCGTTTCTCGGTCACTGCCTTAGTCCTGGCTGCAGAAAGCTGCTGCTCGTTTGCCTTCTTCTCAAGCTCATTCTGATCTCTGCCAATCTTCAAAGACAGTGCTTTGGCCAGTTCCGCGCTGGCTGCCTTAGCCTTGGCTTCGGCTTCGGCTTCATTCTCAGCCATAAGTTTGGCCTGAGCTTCGGCGTTGACGTCAGCCTCGGCTTCGGCACGGTGATCAGCCTTGGCCTGCTCGTTACTCGGCTCCGCATCCATAGAATCATCCGGAATTTGGGCTTGGGCCTTGGCTTGGGATTGTTCATCATCCAACACTTCAGTTTTATCTTGGGCTTCGGCTTTCTTCATAGCCATATCCTTGGCCTGCATTTCGGCATCCGCCTTAGCATCGATTTCAGCCTGGGCGGCGGCTTTCTTGAGCGCCTGCTGCCTATCAAACTTATCCATATTAGCCTTGGCTGCGGCTAAATTATCCAACATAGGAGTGTTCATCCATTTGGCGCTGACCCTAGTAGCAGTCTGCTTCGTCTCATACCGCATAAGACTCGTGCCATATTGGCGACAGAGGTAGGTGTTCAGCATGCACTTTTGGCAGTAAACTGTGTCGCCCGCAGCCGGCCATTCCTTCGAGAGATCGAGACGGTCGCCTGCATGAAATTTCTTATATGCAGCCATCATGCGAAAATCCGCTTCCTCTTTGACTTCGAATTCAACGCGAAATGGCTTCATATCAGCGAAAATAGCTTCGAGGTATTCCTCGCTCTCGGTCTATTAAGTTAATGAGCCACGTTTATTTAAGAAAATTTAATACAAAAACCAACTTACTGAATCGTCGTTGTTCATCTTTTCGGCCATATTTTTTTTTTTTATTCTTTTGAACGATTTTTTTTTTTTTAATTTTTTGGTGCTCTCTCTGACAAAGTTCAATTAGAAGTGAAAATTTTCATGTTGTGCCGGAAGCAGGTTAAAAATTTTCTGACACTTTCTAAAAAATGTGGCAATACTATTTCAGTGTTGCACTGAGAAGTTGATGCTCCAAAACATTACTTGCAAAAAATTGACAAGCCCAAATGCAACATGACTTGGCAACATCCAGTAAAATATATGGCAACATCTTTGCTTTGACATTAATTCTCATAGTTTATGTCAAAAGTTGAAAGCCGCCATTAACCATTCACTATGTCAAAAATAAAAGAAATTAAAATTAAAATGCATATGAGAAATGCACCAGCGTTAAAAAAAGGGAAAGACAAAACTATTATATTAAAATGAAAATAAAAACCAAAAGCGGAAAAACTTATATTGAAAAATTTACCCATTGGTTTCTTTGAATTAGTGAAATGAACACAAGTAACGGCATAACTTGCGCTACCGCAGCACGCATGCAAGCCATCGACACTGGTGATCAAGAGCCAGACCCGCAAATGTTGGCAACAAGCGAAAGGCATGCAACAACACTGAAATTATACTGGAGGGTCAAGTTCATAAAAAGTGCAAGACATCAAATCAGGTTAAAAATAATGACATATGAAATGTAATTGCAGGAATTGCTGTGGAAAATGATGATTCGGTAAAGCAACTCGCAATTACGAGACGATTGCCGATTGCGATTCCGGATAGAACATCACACGAATGCATTTGTAGCAGCCCTTTTAATGAACAAGGATGATTCGGTGGATTTTTTGTGGCGAGAAGACTGAGAAGGCTTGCAGTACGTCACAAAAACAAGACGATGCCGTTGCAATTGCCGTTACCGGATCGAGTTCTTAAATGCTTTCCATATTTACACGCGTCTCAGCGCCGTATCTCAGATAGTTTTAACAAGGCTCATATATATGCTTTACATGAGCCCAATTTACACCCAAGCCCTGTTAATATCAGAGAGCTTTGCGAGATTTGGTACAAAGTCAGAGCGTCAAGCTTTGGAGGATGTGGAGGATATTGACCGCAAGAACAAGAACGAGCCGTTCCAGGTCGCTCAATATGCCATGGATATAACAGGCTATCTAATACGTCGCCAATCGGATTTCAAAATCATTGATTACATGTCAATATTACAATCAGGATGCGAACAGTTCTCGTCGACTGGATGGTCGATGCTTCGCAAGCACTTCATCTTGGCCAGCCGACTGATGACCAACAAGAAACTGCAGCTGCTCTTATTGCTGGCAAATATGAGAATGCTTATCCGCCGCTTTTTAACTGTGTTAACAGTGTTCGCAATGGAGTTGGTAGTTTTGCTGACTATCGGATATGAACTTGGTATACCGCTGTCCTATCTGTTCTTGGACCGGTATGCCGTATGTGCCCAGGTGCAGCAGCCAACATTAACTTAAGCACGTTATATACTGGAGTTGTCGCTTATGAATTATGCAACAATACGATTCCCCGTCTCACAGTTGGCATCGGCTGCACTCTATATATCGTTGCGCATGCATGCAGGGCCCGAGTTTCAAATGGTACCGATCTGGACTAAGCAATTGTTATACTATACGGGCTATCATATGTATGTCTGAGATTGCTTAATGCGGCACTCCATCGGGAGCCATCAAACTTATTCAATGCTGATGCTCACTTTAAAATGTTAAACTAAAATAAACCATGTTTGCAAACGTTTCATACAATATTATGCAAAGTATATATTTCTTATAGAATCCAATTCGATCTGAAATTTTTAACGAGTTAAGCTCGTTTGTAATGTGCCCGCAGCAAGTCAAGTGGATGTTTTATCATTAAAATTTGACATCTTTGCGGCGTTGAGCTTGATTAATTGATAGCACACATCCAATTATCTAGTTGTGGTTTTTTTTCACTGTTTGGCCTTGTTGACTAATTAACGCAGAGTTTTTTTTTAACCAATTCTTCTCTTTTTGCTTTCTAAATTTGAAGAACTTTATTTGCTTTGCCTTCTGCCGCTGCTGTTATTAGGGTCCTGCCGTCTTTTTGCGCTGGCTGCAGCTGCTGTGTGTGTGTTTGTGTTGGTTAAAGATACAGATTTGATGTTTTAAAACATTTGTAGCTACAGATGCCTAATGTATCTTGTCACAGTTTCGACGTTTAAATTAACAAAAACAGCAGCAGCCGCCTCAGTGCTCACGGCAATGTAATAAATTAAATTAATCATTTTGTCAGCAGCAGCAGCGAACGAAACAACATCAACAAACAAGCAACAAAATTGAGTCGACCGCGATCCTGCCACACGGCCAAAACTTATGCGGTGGGCTGACAAGTGTGGCTGGCATTTACTTTTGTGGTTGTCATTTTTGCATCGTCTTAGTTCTCTCCTCTTGCTCCTGCTCCTGCTCCTGCTGGCATTTGATACCAAAGACGGCTGTGCGAACATGATGGCCACACGGAAGTGACAGGCTGCTAGACAAAATGTGACAAAATTGACAGTATGCAAAAGCCAGCACATGTGTGGCTCACATCACAAATACTTTCAAGTTTAAACAACAAATCAAACCATCGTCTTAGCATTAGAGATGAACGTGACGTGTCACGGTTTTAATTCGATACAAATCGTTCCCTTTAAAGAGACGAGTGCATTCAGAGAACTTTTTTCAAAACATTCGTTATTAAACGAATAAAATATTAATAAAGAGCAAGATGACTTTTAAGTCAATTGCAACAGTTTTGGTTGATTTGTAGATAAGAGTTAACAACTCTAGCGAGATTTCCTTGCACTCGTTCCATTGTAAAAAGAAACCATAAATTTAGTTACTCGTTACTTATGCAAAGTTAACATTTCTTGTTTGATAAAGAATATAAAATATAATAGAGCATACTACCAGATTTTGTATTTTCAAGTATAAAGTTAATACATTTTATTGAAAATTTACATTGTCTACGTTTTGTGTGAATGTCTCATCTCGAATACGCATAGACATGTAGCTTTGTATGTAATGTTGTGCATGCGTGTGTGTGTGTGTGCGTGACAGCTGTGCAAAAAGTTAGCCGTGTTGCCTTGTTAGAGGAAATCATCAAATGACACAAACAATTATTTAACTTTCTTTAGGCTCTAGTGCGTGAATTTGTGACGTCAGCACACTCACACACAAACACACACATAACAGCTGCTTCGGTACGTGTATGTGTGCACATGTGTTTGAATGTTGCGTGCATTTTAACGCTTTAACAAAAGTTTCTAGTTCGCCAAGCACAACAACAACAAAAATTAAAACAATAGCAGCATCAACAATTGTTCTTTTTGCTACTTCTTTCCCTCTGCTGCCGGACAGCCGCCAAATTTACAATTTGCCCACCAACCTACTCAACCCAAACCAACCCAACCCAATACACATGCACACCCATTCTCATGTATTATTTTTAACTTTGACATGTGTTGGCTTTTGCCGATGACATCGACTCATCATTCCCCCATAACATCATTTGCAGCCCCTAAGCCGAAGAACAAAAAACTATATCAAAAGTTACGGCGCATGCAACAGAAAAACTTTATAAAAAACTTGACAAAATGCGGCACCAGCGACACAAATGTGTGTGTGCGTGTGTATTAGTTGATCAGCATAGACATTAACTGACTGACAAGGACACATCAGCTTAGAAAATGTGCACAGAACCAACTGACAAGAGCTTATGTCGCATGCATTGAGGGCATTGAGTTACCATTATGTTAGCGAACTCGATTTGACCCCATCGCCATTTGCTTGCATGCGGCAGAAGTCAGGGATTTGCAAGACCTGCAAACAACTACACACAAACATTGTTTATGGGTTAGAAATTAATGCGAATATAGAGAGCTATAAGGTAAGTTTGGCAAAAAGCTGAACGAGAAGCTGTTTCGAAACTTATAAAGTTGTTAGGAATGTATACTTAAATACACAGAAACAAAAGCTAAACGAAAAGCTAATAAAATATGAAAAAAAAGAAGCAACAGTACAGCAACTATCATATAACAGCAAATGATATATATAACATCAACTATCGATAAAAAGCTTGCAGCTCTAGCGAGTCTTTGTTCAATCGAATTAGTGATGAGAGATGCTTCAACTCGTTGCTTGCTGGAGCTTAAGTAAAAAACGATGTACAACATTAACGAGAACGTTAACTTAACAACGAAAATAAACCAAACGAGATAAAACAATTATTATTATTATTTTGGTTTTTGTTTTTGTTTGCAATACTATTTGTCAAGTGTGATGAGTCTAATGGTGTTTGTTGCTTTGTTGCATTGTTCACAGGCTCTTTTATATTCCTGACCATCGAGAATGAGGACTCGGCGCTGCTGCATCAACAGCATACACTGGCATCCACCAAGCGCAACATGGCAATGTCCGGCAACATTCACAGTAATGGGAATACCAATGGCATCTATCAACAGCAAAGGTCGCAAACACAGTCACAACAACAACAACAACAGCATCAGCATCAGATAGGACCTCATACAGACAATGACACGGTGGCTGCTGCAGTTGCCCAGGGCCAGGATTTGGGGCGTGAACGAGGCGTCTATGGCCAGGCATCGAATGACTTTGTTTATGGATTGGATGAGTCCGAAATGGAGGCGGGGCAGACACAGTTTGCCTTATCGCCGGATACTTATGATGTACGACAGCGAACAATTGAGAATATCTGGGACATAACCGTTTCCCTCAACATACTCTACAAGGAGAACTGGACAAAGTAAGCAAGCTCTTTCTCGCTTTCTCGCTTTTTCTCTTTTCCAACCCCTCCTTCTTGTTGTTTTCTTTTGTTAACTTACTCACTTTTGAACTCACATACAGATTAGCCGCACTTGAAATTGCCAAGTTTCAAGACCAATTAATCAAGAGACTAAACGAGGATGTTATGCTGCAATTATCACACGACGATGCAACTGGCGGACATGCTGCTGCTGGTTCTGGGGGAAGTGGAAATGGAAATGGTGGTGGTGCAGCATCAGCCGCCGCATCCAACAATCCGGCAACGGAAGCTGTGCTTCTACACACACATTTTCATCATCATCGTCTTGCCGGCGGCGTCGGAGTGGGCGGACCGCCCAATGAGTGGAATTTTGCCAAAGCGTTTTTGTATTCGCTGACCGTTTTGACCACAATTGGTAAGTGCCGCTAAGACCAACAATACTGGCCAACTGAGCACGTTTGTCACAGATACAGGCTCAGGCACAGGCACAGACACAGACACAGACGATAGAGCCACAGAGCACGAGATATGTATAAAGAAATAGAGCAAAGTGGTTGCCAGACGGGTTGTGGCCGGTATGCGACCTCAAAAACACAAAGAATGAAATGAAATTTGTCGGATTTTGAGTGCATTTTGGAGCTTTTGTTTTCATATAGCAGATAGCAGACTATCTATGTATGACACATTCACCTTTCGATTAAGCCAGAAAAACCAGTTGTCCAGGCAGCTCAATTTATGATAGATAATCTGCAACTGAACTGCTAAGCCGAATAGTGGCAAAAATTATACCTATTATCACGTTCAACTATTTTAATTTATCAACACTTTGAGCACTTAAAATCGCACAAATTATTAAAATTTTGTTGTTTATTTGAGCTTCCTTACAGCTTTAGAAAAAAGTTAATAGCTAAAGATAAAACACAAATTTTTGTTTTCCTTCGTTCAAATGCTAGATGAATTTTCGCTGCTGTTTCAAATATCTTTAGTTTTATAAGCCCAACTGACACAGAAACCTTTTCATCTCCATATTGTCATCATATCCATCATAATGTCCATTAAAAAAAAAGAATTTCAAATAGAAAATTTCCTTCTGAATTTAGGGCATGTTCTTGAATTAATATTTAATTTTTGTCCGATCGTAAAATGTGTTTTTAACTTAAACAAAAATTTTTATGCTCTAATACCGAAGGTAAAGAGTATATTTGGCGTCGGTCCGTCCGTCAGTCTTTGCGTCTGTATGAACGCAACTTTTTTCGACAATCGTAAAGCTAGAGACTTGAAAGTTTGCAATTCTCTTTTTCCTTGAGCGGGACAGGTAAAGTGTCAAGTTTGTGTTTCTACGCCTACTGGCCGGCTGGGAAATCAATAAAATCTTTATTTCCCTGATCCTTACGGCTAGATTTACCAAATTTGGTGGCAATATAGCTAGTGAGCTTCCGGAAGATATTCATCGAAACCTTGGTCGTATCGCAGTCGGTTTCGTCCAACAGTAAGGTTTCCATTTGTTTCAAAAATGTTTTTATGTTTAAATTAATTAATTTCATTAATACTTTCTCTTAAATACCTTAAGTTACTGCCGTTATTGGCAAAGTAAATTTGACTTAAGTAATAAGCAAAAATGCACTTCGCATAGACATATGCAGTCCAAATGGCAAACGCTGCACTTTCGATGGCTATAAAAAAGCTAATTTTAAAGAACTTTTTCAACGCATACAGTTGTATGTTTGTGTGTGTATATATGTATATGTGTGTGGCTTATCAAAGATGCTCATCTGTCATTTGTGTGCTCATGAGAGAAGAATATCTTTCAATTGGCATTGTCACACACACACACTCACACACCGACCCACAAATATACGCACCTCAATTTAAAGTATGTATGTCTATGTGTGTGTGTTTGTTTTAGTGTGGCTGGAGAAGATGATGGGGAGGCAAACGATGTAAGCTAGTAGCTCTGTGCTCTGTGCTTAGAGATTTTTGCAGTTGTCAGAGTTCCCAGGGGCTGTCAAGTGCTAGCGTTTGCGCTTTTTATTTGTTTTTGTATTTTTGGGTTTTTGTTGCTCGGTAATTTTGTAGGTTCACCCATAAAAAACAAGCAGAAAGTCAAATATTGATATAGCAAAACAACAAACGAAGATATTTGCTTAGCCCGAATGGCCAAAGCGCACACACACATAGTGTGAGAGTGATAGAGAGAGAGAGAGAGAGAACGATAGAGAAAGAGATAGAGAGATAGATAGATATGGAGATGGGTATAGACACGAATTTCCACTTGTGAAAATGCTATAAAATAAAATTTGCAAAAATTTTCTGCTGATCTTGGCAGTTCATGCAAAGGGGCCAACAAGCAAATACGCCCCCACTTTCAATTCCAATTCCAGGCCCAATCTTATGACCCACTCACCCCTCCCCTCAAACACCGCCTACTGCATAAAATGCTAAACATTGTGTGAGAGCGGAAGAGATTGGGTACGATATTTTTTTTGGGTTGGACTGTCAGTTCTTTCAGCAATTGCGTTAGTCAGCAAGCACGCAGCAAGGCTGTCTGTTTGGGACATTTGTATTAACATGACTTCCTGCTTGCCAGCCGCCTTGCTATTATTATTATTATTGTTATTATTGCTTTGCGGCTTTCAATGGACGCTTTCTTGCCTCACCATTGTTCGTTGGTCCAACGCCTACAAAACAAAACAAAAAATAAATAAACTGTGTATTTAAGAGCACCCAACAATATGATTATTATTATTACCAAGCTCACGACTAAGACACTTGCCTTTGCCTTTGCCTTTGCGTTTGCCACTGCTGCGTTCAGTCCTATCCTGTCACAAAATTACAAGATGCAAAACTATGCTTAAGATATTGATATCAATTTAAAAATTTTGGCAGTTTGCATCAAGTTAATCAATTGAAAGCAAGACATATATGTTTATTATGAAGTGCTTTGAAATTGGAGTTGTTCCATTACAACTTAACTTAACTTAAAAGCGGCTCAGGTGGTTCAGTCATTAGGGGCAAAACTACTTTACCCGTTCTAACAACACATTCCTGGTGATTCTCTTGCAAATTTCAAAGCATCAAACAAACTTTATTCAACGCTCCAAAAGCAACATCGACGTGATTTCTGTAATCATAGTTCTTATCATAATTCTATGCCGGCAACATCAATGCATTTTTTTCTCTTGAATAAACCAATCTTATTCGATTGGTGTCAAGTCGTTGCATACGTTGTTCGCTTGTTTGTGCATCTCTTGAAGTAGATGCTCTGAGGCATTGTTCGAAGACGATGTTCTCGTTGTTAATCTGTTTCACATCTCAAATTTTCTCTTGTTTCATTGTTTTTTCCCTATTGATGATAAATAATAAATATACATTTCCTTGACGATTTCGTTCTTTATCAAATTTGCAGTGCATTTTACGACCAATTACCATTAAACGTTGGCAAATTTACTTCCTAATGATCGAAATAACAGTAATAAATTTTGCAAAGCACAAAAATAAAAAAAAAATGTTTCAAATATTTTATCAATAAAAACTTATTCTCCACGTTTAGGACAAGCTCTAAGCATTATAAAAACAAATACTCACTTGAAGAAATTGCAAAAGTTGATGTTTGTTTTTTAGACTGAAAAAAGAGTTGCTTGGTGATGTTATTATTTCTTCCGCAGTTGTAGTGTTCTAGTGTATCGTTTTTATAAGAGAATAACTAACGATTTCTCATATATTCATTCCACCAACTACATCTTTAAAAAGTTGGTCTCATTTTTTGAATTTGTATCAAACTATCTAAGTTCAATGCTATTTTTATTTAAAGGATTGAAATGCGTTTAAGGGCGATCGGTTTAAGTTCAACTTGCGTAATTTGGCTTTGCGCACATTTCTAATTCCCATTACACTTCAATACAAACTTATATATACAAAAACATATGTACATCTTGCTATGATTGTCTTGGGCATAAATGTGAAATTATAGGCGGTTTGTTGGCTCCGTCTCGATATGGCTCTGAGCACAATAAATAGCCAGGCAGCTTGGGCAATCCCTGGACAGCAATAAGACAAGTAATTTAGTTGCAAAATAATTTTAAATTTCATTTTCCATTTTCACAGCACTCACCACCATCAATTGCGCAACTTGCGCGTGCGGAGAATGAAACTTAGACTGGGCGGAATTGTAGTACGTATGTATGTGTCTGCTTTGTTTCTTGGTTGGAAAGGCGCCCAGGCTATTGCCTTTTATGTGATGCCATTTTCTGCTTTATGGGTGTCATGTGGACTCCTTCAATGCATAAATACTATCATACATATATGTACATATATGTAATCTAAGCTTCGATATCAGCATATTATATAACTTTGCGCTTTATTAAGTTGTTGCGTAGTTGCAGCCCAGTTGACTTCAAGTATTGAATCTATTTTATGTTATTTTTAGCTTTTCCCAATGTTGTGATATGCAATTCAAAAATATGTATATTTCGAATAACCAACGCAACATATTAACATAGATGTAATCCTCACAGTTCATTGTGTTTGTCATGCATACAAAGCACTTTTGCTTATCTCTTGTAGATAAATTTTGGTTTTTATACCCTGAACCCATTGAATATGGATATACATAAGGGTATAATGGTTTTGTGTAGGCAGAAAAACATAGATATATTTTTGAACCGCCTAGTCAATTTTGCTATTTTTTACATACTTATTAACTCTTCTCGCTTATGATATTAACTTATTTTCGATAGTAATAATATCCTTTGATACAATTTGACTTCTTCTTCAGAAACTGGGACGTTATATTTATCTTCTGTGAAAATTTCATCAAGACCGATTAAAAAAGACAAACTTACTCAAGCAATCAGTAGCAGATTCAGGCAATTGCATTCATTGAAAAGCTAACACACTTGCAAGTATATACAAACAACGTATGTAGGTAGAGACAATGTTACAGTGTATGCATAAATATTCGACCTTTCTTAAATAGAAAATTTATACATTTTTCAATTATGTTAATTTTGTGAAGGAATGTCGCGTCATTTAAATATGTGTACAATACTTGTTGTTCTCAGATATTTGCGCATAACATTAGCATTAACATTAACATTGCCATTAACATTAACGTTAGAATAACATACTTGGACATGATCCCTTTAAAAAAGTTACTTTATGCTTTGCTGTCCTACATGAATTGGTCGTAGTGCAAGTCCCGTTAACGCATACATTGTACGTTGTAGTTTAGTAATTTGTAAGAAAGAAACGAAAAGCCTTGATCGAGATGCGAAAACAGAAGCTGTTGCGTTTTAATATTTCACAACAAACATTTGTCTACCACAATAAAGTATATGGAACATGTTATTAACGCCACTCCTTCGAAAAACCTCCAGATTCTGAACATTTTGTGTTTTACAACCGCACATATTGGTAGAAATAATTAAACGTTCAGGTAATAAAAATGTCTAACAAGCTTTTCCAGGTAAACATATGTACACTTACAAAAATTATAAGAAATGTATTTTGTGTTCGGCCAGAATTTAATAATCGAATCAAAGCAAAATCATGTTGAATACTTAGTTAAAACTAATTGAATTTTCATTTTATTTCTCTCTTCAACAACAATTTTATTCGATATTCAAAATAAAATCATTTTTACACAGAAAGCTATAAATGTTTAAATGTTCTTAAGTTTTAAAAATTTTGTTTTGCTTTCTACTTATCTTAAATAAATTAAAAATAAATAACTGAGCTATTTACTATTTAAATAAAATCAAGTTTTATTAAAAGATAACTTATTTAATAAATTTAAATATACATATATGAAACTTTAAGGATTATAATAATAACTGTTTCTATAAAGTTTTTATATTTATTATAAGTTCTTGTTCGATATTTCGTTGTTGATTAAAGCAAATATCTTCATATCTTATGCAAGAATGAAGAAATGTTTACTGACTTAACAAATCGGTTGTTAACAAAAAATGAGTATTTAAAGTCTTATAAAACCTTGCATATGATTTCTCTCTGTGTAGTTATGTACAAACATACGTGTGCATATATGACAAGTAGGCTCGACACACACACACACACACCATCATCATCATCATCATCATCGTCATCATCATCGTTGTCGTCGTCGTCAGGTGTGTCATGCATAAATTGAAAATTTCTTAATTTTATTGTTGGCGCTTGATGTATTTTTATGCATGTTGCCCCAAAGGCGCGGCAAGAGGCGTTGTTTATTGTCCTGACAGGCTATTGTGCTCTTTCGCTTTTATTGATGCAGCGCCGTGTGTGTGTGTGTTAAGAAATAAAGAAGAAGAAGATGGGTATGTGAGTGTGTGTGCGTTGCCTTCTTGCGGGCACCGGTCATAAAACAGAGCACAAAACACACTCATCACAAATAAATTGAATCAATATAAAATCAGATAAAGCAAGTCGAGTATTGCCGAGAGTGGCAATAGAAATAAAAACCATAGACATTACTTAAGGGTCTCAATATATCTCTTTCACACACACACACACACACACACACATACATACGCACGCACACAGGCATGTAATTGCGTTGACAGCAAATTTAAATGAAATCCTTCGAAATCACGAAAAAAAAACTGAGCCATGCTAAAATGTCAATGTGTCAGAAAGCGGACGACAGCAGCAGCATCAAGACCCCCATTCCATTGCATTTGTTTTTGTGTGTGTGTGTGTGTTTGTGTGTGTGTGTGTGTGTGTGTGTGGGTGGGTGGGTAAGTTGTGGGACAATTGTGAATGGATGTATGGATGGCAGCATTTGTATCATCCGTTGAGGCTAAAGCTAATAATATTGGCACTGACCCGAAACCGAAGCTGTAGCTGTAAAACTCAGCTGGCGCGCTGTCAATTTGTAAACAGTGAGTGGAGGGAGGAATTGGGGATGGGGAGGAGAATTGAGGAATCTACATATTTTATTGAAAGATACTGAAAGATTTTAATATTTAGATCCAAGCAAAGGCAAACACACACACATAGTATATTGTGAGTTATTTGTGAGAACAGCGGGCTGTCAAAAAAGGAATTTTGCTAATAGACGACGATTTTTTGGTCTGGTTCAGTACATACATACAGTATATACAAGTGCATGTAATTTAGTGCAAACATGTGAATTAAAGTGGCAATTTCATGTATAGTAAATAGAAGAGAGTGTTTTAAGAGGAAATATTCGAATTTAAGTAAAATATTTATATGAACCTTATGCACATTCAACAGTGACACTGTGGAAGTCCCGATCTTACTGCACAGCAGTACGAAGGTGGACAAACACCTCCGACTGCAAAATCTCAAAAATAATGTGCAAAACCTACAACGAAAAACTAACGAAATATGTGCTAAAGCTAAAAAAGGCATGATTGCCGAAGGCTGGTAGGTCTCCTCACACGCCACTGCCTTATCGCAGTAAACGCGAAAAAGCTATGCATAACTGACAACGTTCGTCGTTGCCGGAAATGTAAGGTTCTTCGTGTCAAGGAAACGCTTGAGCATCTCCTTTGCAGCTGCCCCGCACTGGCAGCACAAAGACTACGCTACCTACATGTTCCCTTCCTAGCTTCACTCGATGAAGCCAGCAAGCGGGAACCCAATAAGCTTCTGGCATTTGCCCGAAGCACACGTACCCCGCAGGACACCACATAGAGATAGTCCATCGGGTTAGCCCTTACCACCTCCAAACACCGGCCTCACTAAGGACCCTCTAGCGGCCTATGTGTGGCGCTCCCCTTGGACTGTCAGCCGGTCAAGCCTAACCTAACCTAAACACATTCTATTAAATTTGTTTCAAGTTCAAGTTAACGAAGAAATGTAATTTGTAATTTTTCTGAATGTGCGTACTTAGATGGGATACCGAAATATTATGTGATGAATTCGAATGCAATTTTGTATATCTTGAATTTATTTCTTACAATTTACCACTCGAACAGTCCTAAACTTATTTTCAAGCAAATATCTGTACAGGGAAACGTCGTTTTGTGCCGGTTCAATTTACGCCGACTTGGGCACCGGCATGGATTTATAGAAGGTGCATGTGTAGAAGAGGTAGAAAACATTAACGAAGACCTTATCAGGCTTACACGCGAATGTAGATTCGAAGACCTTACAACTGAAGATGTGACCGAACTGTAAGACATGCATGACCAACTACTCTCAAATCTAGAATTAGATCTAAGAAAATCTCGATGAAGAAGTTGAGCAAGAGAAAGAAAATTATGGAAAATCTCTAAAAACGGCAGATCCAACTCGAGTTCTTTCTTCTGTAGAAAGGTTAACAGATGAGCTCTGTTATAAAGATAGGGACATTAATCGAAGCGCAAATGTTAAAAGAAGCATCAAAACTTCCGTTCGACCTTATGCTATGGTTTTTCAAGAAAAGAAGCAACAATCAAAGCAAACATAGTTGAGTGCTTTTTTTAAAAAAAAATGTGAGAATTTTATTAATACCGACGAACTGATGATCATTATTTATTTTGTAAACGAATTAAAACAGTATTTATTAAATGCATTCAACATTTATTTTCAATAAATAGGATATTTATTTAATAAACATGTAAGATTTTTCTTAGAGTTTTGACAAGGAACCTCACCTTATATCGTCCATTATAGTTTTCTTGGAACGAAACCCCGGCGTTAAACGACGTTTACCAGTACATATTAAATCTTTCCGGAAGACATTTCCGAATCACATTTGTTTACTTTAAGATTTCTGTTATCTTATGTTCATTTCAGTTTCTTAAGTATTGAATACACCGTTGATACAATTTAATATTATTCGCAAAAATAATAATTATGATACTTAATATTAGCCGCAATAGTAAATGCCACTTTGACAAAGGGATCTGTCTGCCTGCTCTCTATTTGTGACCAATTTTTAACTAATAATATTTATAACAACTAAAGATTCGCTAATCTTTTTTACAGGTTATGGCAATATTGCACCACGAACAGCACTCGGCAGGATCGTAACGGTGGCATATGCGTTCTTTGGCATACCATTGACCCTGGTCTACCTAAGCAGCACGGGCAGCATTCTGGCCAAAGTGGCACGCGAGGTCTTCTCGAAGGCGCTGTGCTGTTGCCTCTGTTCGAACTGTGGCTACTGCTGCTACGACGAGAAGCGTATGGCGGAAAAGGAGCGACGGATGAAACGAAAGCGACAGCAGGAAGAGATGCGTAAACAGCAAGCCGCTATGCAGGAACCCTATTATGTACGCGATGTCTATCATGCAACGCCAGAAAAACAAGCTGATGCTTCTTCTGGAGGTGGTGGTGGTGGTGGGGGGAATGGCGGTACACCCAACAGCATGGCAGGACCACCGCTAAGCAATACGGTTGGTGGTGCTGGCGGTGGTGGTGCAATAGATATTGATTCATTGAGTGCCAGCGAATCGCGTGGCTCAATGCATGGCCTAAGCATATTGGCCCCGATACTACTCTGCTTCTCAATGATGATCATCTACATTATGTTTGGAGCAGCCGTATTGTATCGTCTGGAGAACTGGCCCATAATCGATGGCATCTATTTTTGCTTTATGAGCCTGTCGACTATCGGATTTGGGGATATGTTGCCTGGGCTGCGTCGCGATTCGAATGCAACCACATGGTTTTGCTCCGTCTACATAATGTCGGGCATGACGCTGACGGCCATGTGCTTCAATGTCATTCACGAGGAGATCGTTCATCGCATACGCATCGTGGTAGAGTTTAAAAAGACGAGCGCCACAACAGCAGTGAGTGTTGGTGGTGGTTCATTGTTGGATGTGACGCACGAGGATAACAATCAATATTATATGAACGCATCCTGACACTATGAAAAGCGTCCACATCTCTATCAGCGCAATCCCACCGAGGAGACATTGGTTACAGGTAGAGCAGCGTTCAATTATTGTAAATTAATAAGACTGAAAGAAGTATAGTTGACAATTTTTAATAACATACTCAAAGTTTAGATTAAAGAAATAGGGAATCAAAAGAAATTATCTCAAGAAGATACCAACGAAGTCTGTAATCTCAACAGTCGGGTTCCTAAACAACTAATGACATACACAAAATATATTGGTAAATAAGATTTGGTTTGAGTTTTCCAAATCCCTTCAATAAATGTTGAACTTATGTAATTTCCCTAAGGGATAAGAAACCTTATTTTCATCCAACATGGTTCAAACTATCTGCAATGCCATTTAGAATTCAATGTGAATAAATATTCAACTAAAACTATCTTCAATTTCTTAATTTCTGATTTTCAAATCACCATTGACTTAGCAAAGAACCGATAAACATTTGGTTTTGGGGAGAGAAAAAACCCCACTGACGACTTGGTGGCTAGGCAAGATCATTTATACTATAGGATATATTGATTCTTGATACAAATAAAGAGAGAATCGTAAGCTAAATTAAGCATTGCAAATCCAACTCAAACGAAAATGTTAAGCGAATTTGAAATAATCAAGTGAACTCAAATTAATGAAACTTTTCTACCAACTGCAGATACGCCAACTTCGCTGGTGATGAAAGACTTTGTGAACCATGAGCTGGTGCCCATACTTACCATGGATCCGAATGGCTCACGTTTGGGTCTGGCCCAGTCAGCGCCCATTTATACACCCGCCGCAATTACAGCCGCAGCCACAACCGCAACCAATCCGCCAGAGGCAGGATCAACGCTCAATGGCAATGAAACCAGCAGCAGCAGCATTATGGGTTATACAACAACGCTAAGCAGCCCGTTGCTTGATGGGGGACAGTCGCAGGGTACCGGACAGGTTTATACGCTGGCCGAGGAAACGGAGCTCGAGCTGCAAGCCGTGCACACGGACACAGCGGTGGAACGCATCTAGATTTTAAAACGAGAGTTCAACAGAGCCAACAGAATTAAGTAGTAGCATTTAGAGTTAGTCTTTACTGTTTAGAGTGCCGCAGTTTAAAAGTGTATGATGTATTTTTTTTTTTTTTTTTGAAAATGGGCGATAAAAACCAAAGAAAAAAGCCCAAAAATTCTAGAATTAAGTTTGACTATCATTGTATATAATATTTAAAGAGATGAAAAGAAAAGTGAAAAGCTTAAGATCCAACGGCAAAGAAAGAGAGAGAAAGAGAGAGAAGTTGCGAGGCCACATGATACATTTCCATAGTTCTTAAGCAGACCATAATCTATATAAATAAGGCAGCCTAAAACGTATGCAAAAAAACAAAAAACAAAAATTGAGTCAATGTAGTAAATGAAAAAAGAAAAGAATAGAAAAAAGAAATTGAACAAAAACTATTAAGCAATAAGAACATGCATACAACGGATAATGCAATGAAAATGTTTTCGAATTCTGTCTAATCCATTTCATGCGGAACAAGCAGCTGTAGATAACGGCTTCTTTCTGACATTTCAATGTTATGGTAGCACACAAATAAAACAACAAAAATTGCTGTACTTATTTTTGTGCCCATTGCCGTAGAAACTTTATCCAAAAACAAACTAAACTTGCGATGCCAACAGCATTGTTTTGCCTGTCAGCATCACATCAAAGACAAAAAATAAATAACTACTACTAAATACATATGCATAAAAATAAGAATTTACTCAAAACCAGCTACATTACAAAACTTACATATGTGTACATATATATGTTTAGTATCACTGAGCAGAGAATAATATAGAGGCCTAACGCCGTACAGTAAATCTTATCATTCTGCACCCGTGCCATTGGATCCATGCAGACAAAAGAGCGCTGAGAGAAGTTTGCAGAACTCTCTTATTGCTAACTTTGCAGAAAAAGTATGCCGCGCATAACTACAAGTCTTTCTGTTGTTATTCTCTGCTCAGTGTTAGTTTATATATATATATATATATATATATATATATATATATGTCTGTGTGTGTTAACATGCTCGTAAAGCATACAACATTCAATATTTTATACGTAACTCAAGCTTACATAGTTAATATGTTAATATTAAACACAGACATAAAAAAAAGGAAATAATAGAAAAAAAAATTTAAAAAATAGCAGAAAGTAAAACATGAAATATGCTACTTACATACATATACATATATAATATGAATATTAATATAGATAATTGTTGGTTTTTTTTTTTGTATTTGTAACTGTAAAACTTAACATACGAAAAAAAAAGCATATTATCACTGAATTTAAATTCATACAATTTAAATAACGTTTAAGCTCGAACTTTGTAAATTGAACGCATGTTTGAATGTACCCAATTGTATATTTACAAGAGCAGCTACAAATGCATAAATAAAATTTAAATAAGTAAAAATGTTAAAGTACTAAAAGCAGTTTTTTAGCCCCACTTTTACGCTTGCATTGCACAGCGCCATCTGTTGGAAACCAATAAGAACAATCGGTCTGGCACTCTAGCGCCTTCTAGCTGCCGAGTGCTGAAAGCAGATTAGCATTTTGCGTCGTTTTGAGCAAATTTGCGTTGCGACAAATGATTGAAAATAAATGATTGTTTTGATTTGTTATTATTGCCGTTTAGCATCATCAATAATGAGATCGCAACGGGTCCAGTTCCCATCGGTTGGTAAGCCACAATTTAAAAATTTAACCTTTAGCAAATTAACATAAGTATGCGAGTGATCCGCATTGTACATTTAATTTCGATTAAAATTACAATTTTATGATTTTCATCAATAAAAATTAATTTATGTTTATTTTAGTCATTAGTTAATGTAGCTTAAGGTTACTGTTTATTTTTTGTGTTATTTAATTTTTCCACCTTCTTCATCCCCAAACATATTTTTTTACGCTCCAATTTCTAAATTGAGGTTTTCTGGCGCAAAAGCTACCATTTTTAGCTTGGCCAAATATTTTAGTAGAAATCGGAAACATACATATAATGTATAGTAGTAGTAATTCCTATCCTTTTGAAGTTCAAACGTCAAATTGCATATATGTTCCAGTAGTTACTGAGTCTACGCTCCTGATGAAATTTAACTCTATTAAACCTGGCTACTTGCCTGGTCCTGATGGAGTGCCAGGTTGTATTCTTAGATACTGCGCGGATTCTCTTTGTGCGCCATTAAATAAATTATTTAACTTGTCTGTTGATTCAAACGTGTTCCCTGATATATGAGAAATCCTTTATAATTCCACTCCATAAAAATTCATCAAAATCAAACGTTAAAAATTATAGGGGCATATCCAAGTTGTCTGCCATACCAAAAGTCTTTGAAAAAATTATATGTTCTCAACTGCAACACGGATGTAGTTCGATTATATCGCCTTATCAACACGGTTTTGTTAGGCGTAGATCTACTACAACTAACCTTCTTGAATTCACTTCGCTTGTTATCAAGGGTTCCAGGAAAAAATGCAAACTGACGTTGTTTACACCGATTTTAGTAAGGCATTTGATTCTGTTAGTCATTCTCTGTTGCTTCAAAAATTAAATATTATTGGATTTCCATCAAAATTGGTATTGTGGCTTTCGGAGTACTTGTGTGGTCGAACACAAAAAGTAGTTTTTAAATCGTCGGTATCTAAACCTATTTTTGTTACCTCTGGTGTACCCCAGGGTAGTCACCTTGGACCTTTGCTATTTAATTTGTTTATTAACGATCTTCCAGCAGTTATTACTAACTCTTTTGTGTATATGTTTGCTGATGATGTGAAGCTATGTTTCACATATAATGACGCTTCCCTGTGTAACTTACTACAGTCGGATTTGGGTGCTTTGTCAGCCTGGTGTCGTTTTAACTTACTAAATTTAAATTGTTCAAAATGTAAAGTCATTTCTTTTTGTAGAAGTACCCCTCATACTGCTCACTACTTGCTTGATGCTTCACCACTTGACCGCGTGTTTGAAATTAAAGATTTAGGCATTATTCTTGATCCTAAATTAAAGTTTGACGCTCATATTTCGTATATGGTCAATAAGGCCATTAATGTCCTTGGCTTCATCAAGCGGTGGTCAAGAGTTTAATGATCCGTACACTACTAAAACGCTTTATACATCCTTAGTACGTCCCATTCTGGAGTATGGATCTTGTGTGTGGTCCCCACAAAACTCGATTCACCAGGACAGAATTGAATCTGTGCAGAAGAAATTTCTTCTATTTGCCCTTAGAAGTTTTAACTGGGTTGCTGGAGTTGGAGGTCTCAACTCCAGTACTAAAAAGATCGATCCTTTTTGCTTTATATAATAGTAACCACTAATTAATCTATCGCTGGTCTGATTGGGTTTTTCTGGGTTTCTTAGAGATGTGGCCTGTAGAAAGTTTTCAGCAAAGTGATCAAAATACCAGTTCAACCGTGTGCCTTACCGTCGGGATGATTTGTACCATAGAATAAGTATCCACTTAAGTTAAAGTTATATTTGTTTGTAAGGTGTGTTTCGGAAAGTAGCATTACGTCGATGTGCTTATCGAGTAGGAATTGAGCTTATTCAAGTTTATGCTGTGAGACGCCATTAGCGTTCCACGTAGATATTCGTATCTCAGCCATTGATTATTTTGACTGTTGTGATACAAGCATTTGTATCAATAGATTTTGATATCGCATTAGTTCTTGCATAGTTGTTTTCATGAATGACATAAACTCGTTCATGCTCTGCTGCAGATTACATATGAGTACTTCGAGGTTGCTTTGTTGCTGCTCCTGTTCAGCGTTTGTGCTCACTTGTTTTGGTTGTAAGTACGGTGTGTTAGAGGCAGGAAGAGCCAGTCCAGATCTTAGGGCGCTTGCATAAGTTGCGTTATTGGTTGAGAACTCGGGGCCAAGTGAGGATCTGGCAGACGAAAAGAAGACGTCTGGGTTGTGTTTCGATGGAGTGAAGGTAGTCGGTGCGTGTTGCGAGCGTACAGTGGTAACGCGCTGATGGATACGATTTTTAAGTTCCTTGTAAACTTGGCAGCCTCTGTAGTTGGCTGTGTGCTTGCCTACGCAGTTGTTGCAACATTTTTTCTAGAGTCTTCTTTACTTACTGGGCAACTTGCGGAGTTATGCAGTTCCCCACAGTATACGCATACCGAGCGCAGTGTACAGTAGGCTTTTGTATGGCCGTACTCTTGGCAGTTCATACATTGTACCGGACCGTTTCGTTTGTGCGGTTCTTCTACGGTGATTCTTCGGTGAAGTGAAAGCTGAAGTTTGTATATGACGGACATTGCACAAAACCAATATACTCTTTACCTTCGGTATCGAGTATAAAAGTAACAAAAAGGAAGGAAATCAAAAAGATAAGTTATTTATCTTATTTTAGTCTTTAGTAATTGGATTGCTGCCGAGCTCTTGTTGGTTCACTTACAGGCCAGTGCAGTCCCAAGCACGGCGTCGACAGCATGCTGCATGTATGGCATCTCAACGGGCTGTGGATACACCCGAAGAGTCTTAAGCTCGACGTCGACGGGCTACTCGGTAATCGATATTTTTAAATGTTAACATCAAACTTTAACCAATTGTTGGCTCCACCTGACCTCGATCGCTGACCACTTTGATATGCAGATTAAAAATCAGAATACTTTATGGCATATTGGCTTATGCTATCTATATATCTGTTTTAATAGCTTCTTAATTATGCAGCTTTGACTGATGCTGATGCTGATGCAACAAAATTCCTATATAAATGCAACATACTCTTTTCCCTACCGACTACAAGAACAAGAACAACATCAATAACGAGAACAACAGCAAAACAATGGAAATATTAACCAGCTATCCAAGTTTCAAATTTGAAACGAGCTCTCACACTTGCCAACAGATTCGCCACAAGTCCGCTTTAGACCATAAAAAAAACACTCAAAAACACACAAAGCATATTTGCTACATTAAATTATATATTTTGCAATATAAAATATATAAGTGATGCTTTTAATAAGAGATCAGCGCTGCATCCTTTTTGTGGCTTTCGATATTGAATCTGTAAAATAAATGCGCAAATGTATTGAGCATAATTAAGAACATTAAGATTCGATGTGCTACTTACAACTTAAAGTATTCACATCTAGCATTAACGTCTATAATTTGGAATTTGGTTCGTTGTTAGTTGCGTTGAAACAGTGAGAGCAAATTGGATACATGAAAGTTATTTGTATCTTTACTATATAGAAGATCAGAGCTGGATCTTGTTCCTAGTAATTTGCTTTTGAACCTATAACATAAGTATATATAAAATGCTGAAATATACACAGCGATTCATGTTGCACTTACATATAGATTATCACTTGTAAATTTAAATAGTTTTTCAAATACATATTTGAAGTATGTGCATGTAGACCAAAAACATATTAAACATGCATCAGAATTAGTTGAAAGATCAGCGCTGTATCCTGTTTGAATAAAATTATAAATATGCTGTTTTCAATATGTAAATATGCATTATGTACTTACATCAAACAATATTCGTAAACTAAACACATAACGCATTAAATAGTTGTGATGCTACACACGGAAGTATTCATCAACACAATCACTGGTAGAATTCATGACGAATACTTTTCAGTGACTTTTGAACGTTGGTTAAAGCACGCGGAGACAAGGCCTGCGAAATAACTTTGTCGAAGGCACTGTGAGCCATCAATTCCTTAAAAAACAACTTGGCATTAGTGCGCGTCTCCAAGCAGCCTTCCTGCAACAACTTTGCACCGATGTCAAATAGCCTCTCCCTATATTCACGAGTCAAATTCTCATAGATGCGCTTGTTGCCCAAACGTTCCACTAGCTTTATCATAAGCTTCGATGTAGTTGTCTTGACAACGGCATGCTGGTGGCATATGCCTTTTGCGGCCATCAGGTTAATGATTTTATGTGGTTGCATATGGGCCACCATGGATTCCAAGGCGTTCATGGCGTCTTCACGTAAGAATTTATTCATATCGGAAGAGCGCTGCAACAAGGCAGCAACTACTTCATCGCACATAACCTCGAACTTTTTGAGTTTAAATAGCTCGGCGACACCCATGCAAGCAGCGCGAGATACTAGTGAGCGATGACTACGAATGAATGGCACAAACTGTATGGTCAGATTCTGCAAGTCAAACTCAACGAACTTAAGATGGAAACGAACTAAACGCGTAAAGTTATTAAGAGCCTTTACACGCACCTCCCAGTCAGGAGACCTCAGCCTACCCATTATCTCTATAACGGCTTCATTTGGATTCTCATAAGGTTTATTGATCTCCGAGTCGGACTCGGCCTTTTTAGGATCGACCTTGGGCTGGCGCTCAGGCTTGGGCTCGACCAGCTTCGTTGTCGCCCTTGAAATTGGTTTAACAGATGTCGCGCGACGTCTTGTATATTGTCCAGACTCTTTGCGTTCTGCAACTTGGCCTTGCGATCTTGATGGATTCGCCTCCTCATTCTTAGCAGTTCCTTGAACTGAGCGCTTGAGCTGATCACACGTAGCGCTGCGTGCACCTATGGACCTACCACGATTTACCTGTGCATTCTGTTTTTGCCTAGACAAAAGAGATAGCGGCTCTAATTCCACCAGCTGCACAGTTTGTGAAGCCATATCGACGCGTTTTGTATCATCTGCACAACCGCACTGCCGGCACCTTTTCGGACAATCGCCCATATACATCGATTTCATCGACGGCGTGGGGGATACCGGCGGCGTGTAATAAACATCTTCATTCTCCGACGAATCAGAAACGACCTGAAGCGGTTGCACTTGCAACTGAAGCGGTGTGGAGCGTTCGCTGGCCATTGTTATCAAAATATCTCAAGCTAATTTATATTCGCACTTTTTTAAATATTTTTTCCGTTTGAAAATCTATGCGTTAGACAAATTTTTCTTTTTAAAATGAGCATTAGCTCTTGTTGTTGACTTGACAGCTAAGGAAATGCCTGCTTGATAATTTTTTTTTTTTTTTTATACCCTTCACATGTGAAACAGGGTATATTGACTTTGTCATGAATCTGTAAAGCCTTAAAGGAATGATGGGAGACCCCATAAACCGTATATCAAAATGATCAGGACGAGCTCAGGAATTGATTTCCGTCCGTCCGTCCGTCTGTCCGTCTGTCTGTTTCAACACGATTTCCGGCCCAACTGCTGAACAGATCTTGATGAAACTTTCACAGACTGCTTAGATCATGTCGGGTTTGTTCACTATGAAATTTTACCCCGATCGGAGAATTCTGCGACATAGTCACCATACAAATTTACCATATCGTACTATCAATTGTTATCTCTGTCGTGCACTTTCAAGTACCTTCATGTCAAATTGTTGTTGTTGTCGCACACGAACAAGAGTAAAAATATTAGCGAAAAATTACCAACAACTGCACAGAAACATAAGAGGGGGGAGCATTGATTTGGCTGTGTGAAGGGTATCATAGTCTTGGCATAGCCAAAATTAACTATGCGCCACTATGTTTTTTAATTGCTGGGCTTATTTATTGAATCTTTTCTAGTGAATTATAAAACTAGCAATAAGTATACAAATCTTATTAATAAATCTTAGCTAACAGTAAATTTTATTTTTTGACTGTATTCTGAGTACGCGTCCCTAAAAACCATCGCTGGGTTGGTAGACGGGATCGGCTGCGCAGCCTTGTGAGACCTCTCTCGAGATGATTAGTGAGAGATGAGAGGTTGCTTAAATATTGTACTTTTTGTTCCGCTATTTCCTCCTTGACTGTTAAGATGTTTAAGTCTTTATGAATATTTTCGTTTCGAACATACCACGGTGCCCCGGTGATGGTTCTCAAGATTTTTGACTGGGCTCTCTGAATAATGTCAATGCTGATGTTGTAAGCGTTCCCCCATAACTGGGAACCATAGGTCCAGATTGGATTTAGAACAGAGTTGTAAAGCAGGACCTTGCAGTCCAAACTAAGGGAAGAGCGAGCATTGATGAGCCAATAGAGGCTATTGTCGTTCAGTTTGAGATGTATTCTTTAAGAAGTGTGGTGTTGTTTAAAGTGAGCGGTGGACAATCTTGCCTGTGTAGGGTGAAAGTTATTTGCTTACATTTTTGTTCGCTTACCTTAATTCGCCAATCTGATAACCATTTTTCCACATTGATCATATGAAGCGCTAGTTGCGCTGTTGCTTGTATTGGGCATCTGGAGCGGCTGAGAATAGCTGTATCATCAGCAAAGCTAGATGTTGTCAATCAACTACTTATTGGGATGTCTACTGTGAATAGCACGTACAGTGTTGGTCCAAGTACGCTGTCCTGTGAAACACCAGCTGCGAACTTCCTGACGTTGAGGTACGACTTAAGCAGCTTATGTGTGTTGTTATATGTTATATATTATATATTTTATATGAAGTATGTCATAAAAACTAATACTAAGGGATATGCTCTAGTGGTGGACACCCCTTTTGTTTTTTTTTACACACAACTGTCAATAATCCACGTAAAGCTTAACTGTTGGTATCGTTGGTATCGAAAGCTAGTTCAATTGCGCATCTATTTAATCTATTTAAGGCAATATGTACTTTTCTTTAATTTTTTGAGAGCTATACAACATTTAATGAAAAAAGTCAAAATCACGATTTTCCAAAAAGTGTACCTAATTTTGACACCCCTTTTAATTTTTGAAAAATCCACCAAATAAGCTAAAATGTTATGCCAAATCATAGTTTTTATTGCAGTTTTTGTTTTTTATTGAATTGAACAATCAAAATCAAACGAATACCGGTAAAAATTAGTCTTTGAAGGCCAGAAAATCGAAAATCGAAAATTCAATGGTTACTTTCTATTTATCGATCAAAACCAATTTAATTGCAGCCAAAAAATCTGCTGGTGAAATTACTTCGATGCGTTTGGGACTCATTTTGAACTAAAAAAAACAGAAAAGTCCATGAATGAATGATTGAAAAATCATCATGTTTATTTATCTCCTGGACCATCCAAAACTACGTATAAACAATTGTAGACCATATATAAAGCAAGCTGACAGTGAGAGCTTTCGAAGACAGTACTCAGAGCGCGCTGACAACAAAACTCGCGAAAATAGTTGGGGTGTCCGACTCAGGGACAGTGTCCATCATTGGGACATCTCCCTTACTTAATGATTTTAGTTTATCATAATACCCATGGACAATATGCATACATATATATTTGCATATTTGTTTGTATATAAACTTCTTTATTTTTTGTTTTTGTGCGTTGCGCAGCGAGGTTCTGCTTATTCAAGTGCTGGACGACAACTAGCAAGAACGGAACGCCGCACGACAAAAGCTCTGAGTGTATGTGAGAGCAGACAATTTGCACTTTCTTATATATGTATGTATAATGCAAAAGAGCGCTGCCTTCATATGGCCGAGCTTTTTAACCTCGGCATGCTTGATGGGAAATTAAATAAATTCCTGTTACTGATACAAAGTAATCGCATGGCGACAAGAGCTTCTGTACATATACTAACTGTGCCTAAACATTTTTGTCATGACAATGACCATAAGTAAATAAGTTTTTTTTTTTTTAGTGCAGTTCTTGAAACGAAATAAATCAAAGCAAAATATTGCCACAATTAAATTTAGAAAAGAATGGCATTTTTGTTATAGTTTTATATATGTAAATGTTTTGCTAGAAATATTAAAAAATTTACTATAACTCTGAGTACTGAATAAAAACATGTTGTAGGGACGGAAGACTGCGTACATAGTATGTGCATACATACATACATATGTATGCTTAAACATATTAACATAAATAAATATGTGCATATGTAATCATAATCTATTCTCTGCTTTTCAATTTCGTCGAATTTAAATGCAACAGCATCCGTATAAATTTTTGTGCCTATCTTTTGACCGATATATTTTGTCAACGCTGTTGTTTGCTTTCGATTGACAAACGATATTTGTATAGATTTCGATGCCTTGCTGTAAGCTGCAAAGCAAAATACATTAAAACGAACAAAGTACACGACAAATTGCCCCATGAAAAGACATAAAATACAACATAAAACTAAAATGGCCTTTAAAAATTGAGCCCACCTTACTAATTGCATAATAATTCGCTGCAAATTCGTGCCTGATTCACGTTCGCATAATCCTACAATCACTCATACATACATACACACCATATCTAGTTTGTATGCAAACACAAGCAATAAAAACAAAGACAACAAGAACTACAACATTTTTTGGCTGTTTCTGTTTCAACTGTTTGTTTTATTGCTCCACTTTTGCTTGTGATTTTTTAGTGCCGTGTCGCAGTCGCTGTTATTTGATTTTCACATTTATCTTTATTTTTGGTATCACATGATTATACAAACACACACACAGCACACGCACACTTAAATAAGTAGTTGAATGTGTATGTATGTATGTATGTTTAAAGTATAGGAAAATGACATTTAAAAACTTTGGTTTACGTTCACGTTTGGGGTTAAGTAAGTGATCTGTTGATCTCCACATTGGTCGCCGTTGCTACTAATTGCTGCTCTGCTCTGCACAACATGGTGACGTAAAAAGATTGCCTTCGCTCATTGCCTCTGTGTATGAGTGTATGTATGTATGTATGTATATTTTCTTATCTTGACAACACGAATATTTAGATGATATTTTTATTTTTGTTGTCATCACGTGTTGGCGTCGCAGCGTAACTGTTCTAGATTCGTAACATTATCGTCGACACCAGCCACACTGTGCACGCTCAGTACGCGCTCTATTTGTAAACGAGAGTCGACCGCTTAGAGAGCGGCAAAAACAAAAACAAACAAACAAAAGGTAATAGTGCGCATCATGATACAATTAACAGGGTAGTGTCATACGAGAGAGCCAGATACCAATGTATATGAACGTGTGAGTGCGACAGAGAGCGCCACGTTGCTCTCTTGATTTTACTCTCTTGCCTTTGTTAGGGAATTCTTTTACAAGTGCGAGTGAGTTAGGTATAAAAAGTGTTTTGTTGTATGCGGTCGACGCAATTATGTTGCGTTGTAAAAAAAAAACAATAAAAAAAATTGTTTGAATAAAACGCAAATGATTAAACAAACGTAATAAATTTTAATAACAAAACTTATATATATTTTAAAACTAAAAACAATTGTTATTATTATTATTATTGTTTTCTTAAACCATTATTTTTAGTAGTTTGCGATGGCCCATAAGCTTTTGTGTTTTTATTTTTAGTTTGGTGTTGAGGTTTTTTACTCTAAAAAATATTCTTATTGTAAAAATAAATGTTTTTAAATGCATTGGCAAATCAACACTTTCCGCTATTGATTCTAAATTCTGAAGCGCATTTGAACTTATACCAATGGTACTTTTGTGGCAATGTATAAACATTTTTTCTAGGCAATTTTAAATTCCCCGCCGAGAATATTTTTTTTTTTTGGCCAATTGCGCAGTAAAAAGGCATATTAAAAAGTCACAAGTAAAATCTTAACCTAAAACAAGTAAGAAGGCTCTAGTCGGGAGAGTCCGACTAGAAGATACCCTGAACCCAGTTGCAATATATAAATCAAATTTATAATTGACTTAAGTATACTTACTTAACTCCAATCGATTAAATTCGATATCTCTGGTGTTTCTAAACCGATTTGGCCGAAATTTTCAGAAAAGTTCTATCGTTACCCAATACTTCAACCCTCATTTTTAGATTTTCCAAATTCGAGATTTTTTGGTATCGATTCCATGTGTATATCGGAAACTAGAATAGTTATCGATAATTTGAAGCAAACTTGTTCTGCTCATGGTATAGGAGAACTTATATCCAAAATGTGAAGTCTCTAGCTCTTGTGGTCTCTGAGATCCACGCGTTCATACAGACAGACAGACGGACGGACAGACAGACGGACATGGCTATATCGTCTCGGCTGTTGATGCTGATCAAGAATATATATACTTTATGGGGTCGGAGATGCTCCCTTCTGCCTGTTACATACTTTTGCAAAAAACCATTATACCCTTATTTACCCATTTTATTGGTTAAGGGTATAATAACAAACATCAACAAAATTAACAAGCAGGAAAAAATTCGTCCGCAACGACAAGCACTTTGCTACTGTCGATTGGTATCCGAAAAAAGAGAGCACTCTCTCTGATGACACTACCCTGTTAATTCTATCATGGTGCGCATGTATTGAAGTGCTCGATCACTGGGCAAAATTAAGAGTAATGTTAAATTTAACACGATGTTTTTAACAGCGCTAAATTAGCAAATCGATCGAATATGATGCTCTCTTTACATAACGGGACACACAGCATTCTCTCGCTTTATGTGTCTTTGTTGCATAGTTTGTTCATAAATGATTATGTAATTGAAAAATTAGCTTTGCCTACGTGTGCTGCGCCCAACAGTGTGCTGCATTTTTTAAACTATTACATAACGGAAATTTAAATACAGCACGCCAGGCATTGTCGATTTATTACAAGTGATTTAAAGTAAAAAACCCAAAACATAAAAGTTAACCTAATCATTTAAATTAACGAACACGAAGTCTATTGTGCCGATTGTTGTCATTTACACCATGCTTGACTTGTTTGGCCACACTTTACACAAGAATTCAAATAGGCTGAATGATTAGCAAGCGAGGATACAAAGGGGTTCCTGGCCTACCGCATATGCCTTAATAAACAATATGAAAAAAAAAACCGAAGTTTAAATCAAAATTGACTTGTTTGTCAACTAGTTTAAATCCAGAATTAAGCTCGTTTTCAATTAGAGAGAACAACAACAAAACGCTGAAACCAACAGCCGTTTACGTTGTTTTTGTAGCCTTCGTCTTTCGTTCTCTATGCGCTAATGTGTTCGCTCTCTTGCTCTCTCTCTGTCTTTCTCTCTATTGCGCTCTGTTTGTCCCACATAATTTTTGTTTATTAGTTTTTCTTCTTCTTGTATGCAGTCGCCGTCACCGCAAGCGTCGCTGTCTCAGCTATTGCCGCTGACGCTGGCGAGTTGCCTGTGCTTTATTTGTTCTATTTTGTTCATATACATATACATATGTACACACCCATGTACGTAAAATGTACAAAGATTTGTATGCAAGTATGTGTTAATACAGTGGTAATTTTTTATCGAAGTTTGCAGATTTAGAATTTGTCACATAAGGATTATTTTATTTATATGAGCAAGCTTTTACCACAAACTAGTTCTATGACGATTGTTTTTTGTTTTTCTAAGGCAAATAGAATTAAGAGATATTTTCATCACAAAATCAAACATAAATACATATGTATGTGCATATGTACAGGTATGTCGCCGTTGTGTGTGTGTGTGTATTTTTGGCCAGCCATGTAAAAAACAAAATATCGTTGGCCAAAACCGGCCGGAAAATGGGCATACAACATTTCCAATTAGAGTAAAAGCCGCTCGACGCCACCGACGCGTCGTTTCAATTACGTGAGCGCCGTAAAATGTTTTGTTCTGTGCTTCGACGTCGACGTCGATGCCGACTTTGACTGCGCTACGAAAAAAAAGCAATTGCAAATCATAAAAATTGTATAGAATCAAGTGACAAACGATAAGAACTCTTTTTTATTTATTATGTATATTTGTTGCTTATCGGCAGACTTTTTAAGTGCGCTATTTGGCATTTTTTGTTGTTTCTTGTTGTTGTTGTTTGGTTTACTTTTTTTGTTCACTCTTGTGGTAGCTTTCGAGTCTATTTTGGCCACTCTTCATGTTCTACTAAACTCTGGCTCTTTTGTTTTGTTTGTTTTCACTTCGGCAACCAAAGCAAACACAAACACAAACACAAATACAATGTTAAAACTACGCTCTCTTCGTTGCTATCTCTATCTAATTAACACGTTCACATTACAATTTATTTTCAGTTATAGAGTGACGTGGAACAAGTGCGTGGCCGTCTGCTCCACTCTCTGCCCGCAAGCATGCATACACAATGTGTACATATGTATGTATGTATAAATGTGCATGGCTTGTGCGTATGGTCGTGTGTATGTACATATGTGATTCGTGATCAAAATTAGAGGAGCTCAACACACACACACACGTAATGCAGCGCAGAAACAGTATGGCATTTTAGTTTCAATTTTTTTTAAGCAGCAGTACGCTGATCATCTTTGTTGTTGGCAAAACCAAACATGTCTACACATACATAAGCGTCGTGCATAAAAACGTTCATACATGTACATACATATGTACATAGATACACTTTAAATAAGATTTAATGATCAAGGTTTTTTCGTTGTTGTTGTTAAATTCTGCATACATATTTATGTATGTAAATACATTTTCTTTCAAGTCTTATCAAATATTTAAAATCAACTACATACTATGTGTCGATACATTGTACTTAAGTATCAAACAGCTCTCAAGTTGCGATTGACGGACGAGGCCTGTGTATATTCGACTATGCGGGACAGTGAGAGAGGCAAACGAAAAAGAAAGATAGAGAGAATGAATGAGAACCGTTGATGATTGTTGTCGACGACGCTGTTTTGTTATTTGCGGGCGGGTGTCGATCGGCGATTCAGCTTCAAACGACAGAGGCGTCGGCAGCGTCGAATCATTTTGCGATTGTATTCGTGTGGTTGACTTTTTCGTCTCTCTGCGTGTGACACATGTGGACAAAAACATATACAAACATATGTATGTATGTATGTATGTACATATGTTCACATATTATATTTTATAGGGTACGCAATTATTTTTAAAGTCATACAAATTGCACTAAGCATCGACACTCGAGCATATCTGAAATGTTCTGGCTTAAGAAAAGTACGTTATGGTAACAAATAAATATTGTACATAACATGTTCAAAATGTAACCAGCATACCATAAATTAGAAATAAACTTTGACCAGCAATCAGAAACGGTCGCTTTGTTAATTTTTCTAGCACCTTGCGCCACTGTTCAAAGCTAAAGACAAAAACAACAAGCCAACACATTTACACATATGTAAACTAACAGTAAGCGATCCATGCTATTTCATCTTCTTCTTCTTGATTTTTGCCAAAAACAAAAACCATGTGTTTGCCACGCGCTTGGATCTTGCTCTTTTACTCTCACGCGCTCTCTTTAACTCACACGCGCAAACCGCGGAGCGCCGAAAGAGCGCTCTTATAAGAATTTGTGCTTGTTTGCACTTTACATGCTTATTGGTGTTTGTGTTTTGTTCGTTGTAGTATACGTGAGTCAAGATCACATAAACATCTTTTTTAATGGCATTTTATTTGTGAAATTTTGTTAGTTGCACTTGTGTTTAACAACTACAATTTTCCAAAAAAGCGGCAAAACAAAATTTCGATGCTTTGCAAGAGAAAAGTTAGTTTAAGTATGGCGACAAGTTACAACAACATCGACGCAATAAACACAACAAACAGAAAGTCTGGTGGCGGGAGAAACAACAACTAAACACACATATGTACGCAAACACACACTCTTGAGAGGCAAAGCAATGCCGCCACTGTTGTGGTTGTGCTCTCTATTGCACAGTGGGCTTGAACATTATTCTCAATCAATAAATTTAATAATGTAACAAAAATCTTTTTTCTCAGCATCCGAAATTTGTAAATAAAAAAATGTATCCCATTGTGCAGCGTTTGGCGACTACGCTGCGTTTGACTTTTAAAGCAGTTTCGTGTTTTTACCCTGTGCCCAAATACAAATAATATTCTGGTATTTAAGAAATTATGTTATATTGTTGAATATATGTAAATATGTATGTATGTTAATTGTATATATGTAGTTGATCGACAGCTTAGTAGTTGACAGTGACGTAACATAGTTGTCATTCAACGTTTGGTTAAAGGGTAGATTTCTAGCTGAGATCACTCGCAGAGAGGAGTCGGCTTTTTGTTCTTTGGGTGGGTTCCGTTAGGTTGTTGGCTCGGTGCCGTTCTCTCAATACCATTCATTTTGCATTGTGCCTTTCAGCGCAACGGACGTGCAGTGTCGAGACGGCACTTAACAAAATATTAATTCAAAAAGTTCAATATTAAAAAAGAGAGCTAAAATTGTTAACATTGATTTAAATAATGCAAACATACAAACATAACATATATTGCGTAATTTTTTTTATTGTTGTAATTTTTTGTGTTAAGTTTTAGCACATATTTATATTTTTTTTGTGGCGCGGTCCCGTGCTGTGTTAATTAAATAGTCGATACGTTGAAGAAGAGGAATAACAACAAAATAAAAACAAAAATAGTGCGTTTAAAGAGCTTTGCAACTGTCGCTCACAACAGTAAAAGGGAAGAGAGCAGGAGGAAAAAATCAAGAGAGAGGGAGAGAGCAGTGCGTGCGAGAGACGCGGACCGCGAAACTGGCATTGACAACAACAACAACACCAAGAAAATGTAAGTGCAAAATACAAAACAACAATATTACAAAAACATAAGCGTAGATAAATTTAATTTCATGAGAAAATATATTCGTGTGTGTGTGTGTGTTAATACATATTTTGATCACACCGACAACCGAAAACAAAAAACAAAAAGAATAAAACGCTGCAGCAGCAGTGTGCGAACAGTGACCCCCGCATCAGTTATGCAGTTTGTTGTTGTTGTTATTATCATTATTTTAACGCCCCCCCGCTGCAGTGGCACGCAGGAAACGCACACGCGGCATCAATGCCGGGCAGACGTAAGCAGCAACAATTGAAATCGAAATGCAGCTGAGAAACGTTTGGTGTGTTGATTAATGGATTTTTGGTTGGATGGGGAGGTGGGCAGGTGGCCGCAAATACTAAGTACTTACTATTGGCGCCCGCATTTATAAGTTTTGCTACAGTGTCGTCCAACAACGTTGTGCCTATCTCGACCTCGTATTGCAAGAGAGCAGCGCTTTATTGTATGTAATTTATTTGCTGCGCACAACATTCGTATAAATAATCAAGTAAAGCATTTTGTGTTTTCACACACACACACACATACACAGGCACAAATGTGTATATGTAAATATGTTGTGACGTGGTAGATTCATCCATATGTATATTATACATAGTATAATATATATATAGTATTTGTGACGTCACGTGGTTACTCATTTTAAATTGGCAGAGAGAATTACGGTTTTTGGGTCATTTGTAAAGGTAAATGCTGCAAATTGCAATGAAATTAAATATTAATGCTTCAATTGATTTGCATTTAGTTCTTGGTAAACGATTTACAGTGGCGTCCCGAACGTCTTCGGTTTCAGTTTCTGTTTTTGTTGTTGTTATTGTTGTTTCCGGCGAAAAGAGAGAGAGCGACAATTGGTTGCGCTCTCTCGCTCTTCCCTCTCCCAATAACGTCTGCGTCAGCAAGAAAATACATAGAAACAGAGCAACGGCGTTCCGGCTCCAGCGTTGTTGTCTAGTGTTGCCAATTTAGCTTGTTTCAGGCTAGATCTAGCATATTTGAAAAGGGAAAAAGCTTATAAAATTTGCAAATATCACATAGGATTATCAGCTTATTTCTAGATGAGTCAACTAATATCAGTGTGACTCTATTACTTGGTAGACAGCTTATATTAGCTTATATTTTCTTAGAATCTAGCTTATGCGGGCGCTCAAACTCTCGGCACCACTGCTGGCGTCCCATGACGACGTCGTTGTCGTAGTTGTTGTTGTTACTTGCTCTCTTCGTGCTTTGCGAAACTGTTTGATTATTTGTTGTTGTTTTCACGATCAGCATTTCATGGATTTATTTTGTTGTTATTGCGATTGCTCTCTCTTTACTGTGCAGTTTTGCGTCGTGGTTGCATGTGTGTGTGTGAGTATTGAGAGTCGTAATTGTATTGTTGTGACGCTTTTTCTTCGGAATTTTTATTTTTATTTTTTGATAAAGCGTCGCTTCGTTTTGCGTCGCGTCGCTTCGTGTCACACAGTGAGCCAAAGCGACCCTCAGCGTTGTCTGACTTTTGTTTGAGTTTTTGCCTGATCATCGCAAGAACAACAAAAAACTTTGTGCAATAAGCAGCAATGTAAACAACAACACAAACAATTGATAGAGCTAAATAGTGAAGTTTTTCAACTTAAAGGCGCCTCTTAAGCTCTTTGTGCGTTTCCGTCAATTTCGGACTTAAAAATCAATTGGAAATTTCATCAACGCCCCATTAAAAACTAATTAAATATGTACATACGTAGGCACATACATACATACCTATGTACATGTATGCATACGAACCGCTACATTTTTAACTTGACAGAAAGAGAGCAAGACAAATATGGCTGGCGGGTTGGAAAGGGAGGGCACCGTACGCATAGACAGACGACAGAGTTTTTGTATGCCCACCCACAAGGCACCCAACCAACTAACGGCTACTTGGGCGCTCTCTCTCTCTCTTGTTCCCTCTCTCAAGTTTATTTTTTGTTGACTCTTTGAGTTTGCACCTCACATGCAATGCGTTTGTCTTTGTGCCTGTGTTTTGGTGTTTGCTACGGTGCTATGCTTTTTTTGAGAACCTTGGCAAAGGAGGAAAGAAGCAAAAGGCAGAGACAGAAGCTGGTGCCGACGTCGTCGTCGTCGTCGCTGCAGCCGCATGTGGCCGCTGTTTGTTGATTACATAAAAAATTAAGAATAATTATGTATGTATGTATGTAGATATGTATACATTAAGCTAACACACTGTATGTAGAACAAAAAAAAAAAAAAAAACGGCGGCAAGAAAAAACTGTGTGTTATTAGCGCGATAAGATATACATTCATATGTATGCACATATGTGTGTGTGTGTGTGTGTATGTTTACGCAGCGGACCAAATTGCGAGAACGCCTTAATGTTTGCAATCAAGCTCTGGAACAAGCATTTAGCGATCATAAAATAAATTGAAAATACAAAATAAATACATAAGTTTTATGTTGAATGAATTTGTTTGTTATAAGCATTGATTTTCTTTTTCATATTTAATTTCTTATTGAGAATCGCAATGGGATACATAAGAAGAGATATTGCAAACAACTCTCTAACATGTCTTTTTTTAGGTGCGGGCGACAAAAATGTTAATAACGATTAGAAAATTATCAAATTGCATAACTAAAGAATTTAGAATTTGTGCAACTTATCTAACGATCGGGGCCGTGTTTTTTTTTTTTCACTGTTTCTTGTTCATAACTGGTGCGATTTGGATGATAAGTACGCATATTATTTTAAAAGCTTAATTCTTGTTTGCACACACGATATATACACATGTATGCATGTACGTATATATGTATATGTAGATTATAAGTAGTTCAGTTTTTAGTTGTCCCTGCTGCATTGAATAATTGCCGACGTTTCAAATGTGCTAATTAGTTGAAAACGTTTATCACGCTCTTTTTTGTTGCTTCTCTTCTCGCTTCACTATGTTGTGTGCCAATTGGTTTGAGTTAGCTATAGTTGAGTGAAGGGCAGAGACACACAAATGATACGCTTTTAAGCAAATCAAAAAAAAAAAAAAAATTAGGTAAATAAATCACAAAAAAAGCAAAGTTAAGTGTGATTGTTAACGGTTTGCGAGTTATCGCTAAGTATACTAAACAAAATATGTTAAAATATTTTATGTAATTAAGTTTATTTTTGTATTTTTGTTTATCAGAATACTTTTGCAGAATGAATTTCAAACCGGTTTTGCAAACAATCGATCAAATGATGAGTTTTTCTATATAAAAACTGTAAAACAACTCTTTGCGATCAAATGTCTTTGGACAATATTGTCGGGTGTGCAATTCAGCCTTCTTACAGTTAAGCGCGATTTGTAGTAAAACAGGTTCTTGTGGTGTTGGCTAGATTGGTGGGGGAAGAGGGTTGGTGATGGTAGTTTGCTGCTCTGCTTTTTTTTTGTCTTTTTTTTTATTATTATTTTGTTTCACCGGCGACGCTGATCGTGTCTTGAAAACTCTCTCTCATTCTCTCTCATTTGGCACTCTCTGCTTGCTTATTTGTTTTGTTCTTGCCATTCTTCTTCTTTATAAGAATTGGTTGCTGTTGGGGTTGTTGTTGTTGGTGCAAAAACGCAGCGAATGCCTTTTGGCTATATTTAGTTATTTTAATTGTAGTTGACCCAATTTGTTTTTTGTTGCCGTTGCTGTTTATAAATATTTGTTGGTCTTTTAGCAATGTGCTTAGCTAAAAAAGCACACACACATACACAAGCACAAAGAGAAAGAGCGAGAGAGACACGCACATGGCAAACGGTTATTTTGAACGGCGAAATCAATTAAAATTGAATTTGCCCAAGAACTGTCACTCAACTCGTTGAGTTTTGTTAAAGGTGTGTTTGTGTGTTTTCTTTTTTGCAAAGTGGAGTGGGGCGGGTTAAAGCGCAACGCTGCACTCTCTTAAGCGCCTGGCAACAGAGCAACAGCAAATGTCGTTCTCTCTCTCTCTGTCTCAGCAGCAGCCACAATAACACCGAAAGAAGAGCAACAACAGTGATGTGCTTATTTTTAGTTGACGATTTGTTTGATGCGCTTTTTTTAGTTATCGTCGCTGCTGTTGTATCTGCACATGCTTCTCTCACCCTCTTGCTGCCCCCCACCATCCTGTTATGGAGTGCCCAAAAAAAGCCGGCAAAAGTTCGTTTCTTCTCTCATCACACACACACACACACACACACACACACACACACACACACCACACACACACACACACACACCACACACACACACACACACACACACACACACACACACACACACACACACACACACACACACACACACACACACAAATAAACCGCAAACACACTCTTTCTCTTTGGCTTTCGTTTGCGTCGCATTGTTGTTTTTGTGCGTAGCAAAAATATAAATGTATGTATGTACATACAATATACATATAATTTATTTTTAACAAAAGGCACCAAAGTAGAAAAAGACAATGCCGTTTTTCAATTTTCCTTTCCGTCTGGTCAGAGTTGCTTAATACAAAAACAACAAAAACAACAACAACAACAATAATAATAATAACAACAGTTAAGTGCTTGCGCTGCATTTGGCTGAGCTTTTTTCTGCCTCTCGCGTTGTGTTGATTACTGTAAGCTTTTGTTTTATTTTTTGTTGTATTGTTATTATTATTTTGGTTTTGCTTAGCTGTTTCGCTTTTGGGCTTCTTGTATTTCCTGCTGCCGCTGCCGCTGCTGACGCCGTTGTCTGCGCTGCTTTTGGTGCGTTGGCAGCGCACGTGTGGACGCTTTGTCGCATTTATCTATACGTTTTCTTAATCGAGCGAAAAGACCAACAAATTATTATGCAAAATATTAGCTTTTATGTAAGCAATAATTAGGCTTCTATACTTACATATGTACATACATATGTAGACTGATTACCTAAGTGCTGGGAAATATGCAAGTTGTGATCTCGTATTCAACTAACAAAACTCGCTCTTTCTCTCTCTCTTTCTCACTTGTGTGTTAGGGCCTAACACAAACAGCTGTTTGTTATGAGTGAACTGCCGTTACTATTTGTTGTTGTTATTGTTATTTTTGCTGTGATCCTTTTTTGAATAAAGCAAACAACACAAATCGTGTGTAAAACGCGTTCATAAGGTCGACGTTGGTGTCGGCGCTGACGTCGCGTTGTTGTTGTTGTTGATGTTGCTGTTGCTGTTACTCAGCTTTCAATAAATGGCAATGTCATGCGCCAGCGCTCCCACACACACACACACACACACACACACATATGCACACTATTTGCCTTAGCTCTCTCTCTATCTCTCTCCTGCGCTCCCACACTCGTATCTCTCTTTGGCTGTCAAATCAAGCTTTCTTGTTGTTGTTCTTGTTTACGACGCGCTTTTGACTTTGTGTGTTGCATGCCGGCTCTCTCACACATTGCAAACTTAGGTGTCTTTGTAACGTCGGCTCGTCAATGTGTTTGTTGGTGTGTGTTTCTCGTTTCGGCATTTCATTTGCTGCTGCTGCCGCCGTTTCGCTTCATTCGTTTGTGTGCTCGCGTGCTTTACGGTTCGAATTGTGAAAAGCTTCAATAAAAACAGCGAAAAAATACTAAATAACACAAACAAAGCTAAAATTTTTTTTTTTAATTAGCAAACAAAAAGATTTTAAGAATCAAATTCAAATTGTATAGTTTTTTGTGTTTGTGCCAAATGTTTGGAATACGTCATGAGTTTTTCTAGTGCAAAGGTATGTGGATCATCCATAACAACAACAACAACAACAAACAGTTGTATACATACAAACGTGTTATTATATGTATGTGTGTGTGTGTGTGTGTGTGTGTGTGTGTGTGTGTGTGTGTGTGTGTGTGTGTGAGAGTAGTCAAAGGAACGTGATCTTAAACAAGAAGAAGAAAAGGAAGACAGACAGTGCAAAGGAGAGCATTTAAAGTGGGAGTCGTTGTAAACATGACGAAGTACAATGCACGAAAAGGATTAATATTAAATATATAGTTTTGTTGATATTTATCGATTTTATTTTGCGTTTTCTTTAAAAGTCTTAGTCTGTGGCTCGATTTCATAATCTCTCTCTAGTGCTAAAATCGGCGATAATTTTGCATAAGCGCCTCAAAAGTATAAAAATACATAGAAAAATAAGTAAAAACCACGTTGAAAAGTCAGCAGAGTGTTTGTGTGCTCGCGTGTCTGTGTGTGTGTGTGTGTGTGTGTGTGTGTGGTGTGTGTGTGTGTGTGTGTGTGTGTATGGGAGAGAGCGAGCAGTCTTGCCGCTTTGTGCGTGTGTAGGAGAGTGAAAGCTTCGCTGTGAGAGAGCGATTCACAAAGAGCAAACGAACAGGCAACCGCAGCGTGTTTGAATTTTTTTTGAGTAGTTTTAGTTATAAATTTAATTATTGTTTATATATGATTGAACAAAATGAACAAAGTTTTTAATTAGCAATTTAATGCTTAAAAATCAAATTAAGTACAAACACTTGCGAAAAAGCAACAAAAAAAAGCAAATATGAGAAACACAACAATGAGAAACAATAACATGACGCCACACACACACATACATACAAATATAGAGATAAAAATTTTGCGCACAAAAAGAACAACAAAGCAAAGCAGCGGCCTTGCCGTCTCGCTTTCATTAGAATAAGTTTTTAAGTTGTTTACTCTCTCACAAATATATATTTATAAATTGCTTCCTATTTTTTTTTTCATTCTTTCTTTCTGTTTGTTTTTTTCTTGATATTATTGCGCATTTTTCGCAATTAGTTGTGTCTCTCTGTCACAGTTGCTTATCAGTTTGTGTGCTTTGTACGCGTGTGTGTGTGTGTGTGTGTGTGTGTTTCCCCGCCTTTTCCATTGGTTTTGTTATTGGCTTCATACGAGGCGTATACGTAATGCACAAATAAATATGTGTGACCCAACTTAAAGGCATCACAAAATGTTTGTGTGTGTGTGTGTGAGGCTATAAATGCATGTGTACACACACACAAGCCGACACACACACACACTCGCATAGCAAACCGTATGCATGGGGGTTACGTATACGCCGCGTGGTCGCCGTTTAGCTTTTCGTTGTTGTCGTCGTCGTCGCTTCTTCTTCCTCTTCTTTTCGAAGCTCGAGAAAATTCTAAAATAAATACAAAAATAAAAATAAAATAGCGTTCATAAACTAACTAAACCAAAGTGTAAAATAATTATATAAATTGAACAAAAAATAACAAAAACAAAAACAAACAGGCAGAAAAAAAAACAAAAATCTCTGTCTCAAAATAGATTCCAAGTGTTAAGACATTTAAATATATTCTCTGTACACGAAAGATTTATATTTATAAACATTTTATTTCATGAATTTTGAAATAACTGTTTGGTTTTTGCTTAACGCAACCAACACAATGAAATAAATATAAAGAATTTTTTGTTTATATTTCAACAACGAACACACACACTTTCAAAGGAAGAGAGACAGAGCGAGAGACACTGAGAGAGAGAGAGAGCGCATGTCATTGGACGCCGTCGCCATTAAAAAGCTCTCAAAAAATGCTTGGCCAGCTGTTGTTTGTTGTTGTTGGCTGCACTGCCGGAAATATGCAAAGCTCGCTCCCTCTCTCTCTCGCTCTCCCGCTCTGTGTCTTGTTGTCTGTCATTACGTGAATTGTTTTGTTAGTTGTTATTATTTATATAGGAGAGCGGATGAAAACAAAGCTCATTTACGCTCTCTCTCTCTCTTTCTTGTTGTATAATTTATAAAAAAAAAAAAGTTGTTTATAAACTGTTGTTCTGTCATTTTCCACATTATTATTATTACTTTTTTTTGTTGTTGTTTGTACTATTTATTATTTTATATTTAAAGAGGAAGCAGCTCATTTAACACACACACACATATATCCCTCAATACATATGTAGATGATAGTTGGTGTTGTTAATTTTTCTACTTGATTTGGCGGCACTCAGTTAAAGTTATTGTTGTATGATTCATCTACATACATACATACATACATACATATATACTTAAGAAAAAAAAAGCAACTACAAAAGCATTGCGCGCGTTTTATTAGCGTGTTTAACAGCAACAGCAACGCAAGCAGCGGCAGCAGGTACAGTTTAACCAACTGTGTCTTTTTAAAGTTCTGTTATGCTCTTTTTTTTTTTTTTTTTCTTCTGTATATTGTTGAATGCATGCACGCGCCTGTTGAGGTTACAAAAAATTTACCGCTGTCATTAACAACAACAGCAGCAGCAGCAGCAGCAGCA
The DNA here is from genome assembly GCA_030179655.1 of Scaptomyza flava. Classification (NCBI taxonomy): domain Eukaryota; kingdom Metazoa; phylum Arthropoda; class Insecta; order Diptera; family Drosophilidae; genus Scaptomyza; species Scaptomyza flava. The sequence continues at coordinate 23,058,654 of JARNME010000314.1, read as the reverse complement.
GCTGCATTGAAAACAACGTGAAAAGCTTCAACTCTCTGCCCTCCATTCAAAAGTTCCATAGGTCACATCAAAAACGTCGCAGCGCAGCAGCGGTTGACGTTTCTAGAACGAAAGACTGACAACTGTCAAGTTGAATGGTTGGTGGTGGAGGAGGAGGAGGAGGAGGGGAATGGGAAGGAGGTAAGGGCATGGATAACGTCTGCTGCGGCTGATAATCTCGGCTCGGGGGCGGAGACGTTCAAGACGAAGAAGCAACAGCCGTAACAGCATTAGCACAAAAGCTTTATAACAACAACAAAATAACAACGGCTTTAATAATTGCGCGCTTTGCTCTCATAATCTCGCTCTTATACTCGACTCTCTTTCAATTTCATTGAGCTCAGCCTGAAACTGCGCCATTTGTTTGTTCTTAAAGAAAAGAAAGAAAAAAAAAGTAAACGCTACGGAAAAGCAGATAAACAACAAAGAGAGCCTATTGCGAGCGAGCGAGAGAGAGAGAGAGAGAGAGAGAGAGAGAGAGAGAGAGAGAGAGAGAGAGAGAGAGAGAGAGAGAGAGAGAGAGAGAGAGAGAGAGAGAGAGAGAGAGAGAGAGAGAGAGAGAGATAGAGAGAGAGAGAGAGTAAAAGAGAGAGAGAGAGAGAGAGTAAAGAGAGAGAGAGAGAGAGAGAGTAAAAGAGAGAGAGAGAGAGAGTAAAAGAGAGAGAGAGAGAGAGAGTAAAAGAGAGAGAGAGAGAGAGAGAGTAAAAGAGAGCTCCGCTCCAAGCATAAGGCATGTTAAGGCATTTAGTTTAGTTGTTGTTTTGTTTTTGGCACACGTCACAACATCGGCTCAAATGGTGTGCAAGGTGTGTATGTGTGTGTGTGTGTGTGTGTGTATGTGTGTGTATGTGTGTGCATGTGTACAAATTGCAATTGATATTGTGTTCGTGTATTTGTGCGCTTTTATTTTACCTAATTAATTATGGGCAAAGGTAGATGAAAATACTCAAGCACAGTGTCGCCAAAAGGGGCGGCAGCGTATCTAAACACATTGTCGCGAAACGCTACTGTGCTTGTGTGCAAATTATCGTTGTTGTACTTTGTTTAATAAATATAAAAGGTTGCCATGACGACGAAGCGCAAACTTTCAAAATTGCGTCGCAACTCTTTTTTTTTTTTTCTGTTTGTTTGTGTTGTGGCTGGCAAAAAATAAAACAACAACGACAACAACAGCTGTCAAGAGTTAGCCTGCCTGCTGTTGTTATTGTATGTGTATGTGTGCTGTTATTTTGGTATGCGACTGTAAATCGACTTTGTGTGGCGCTTATTTTAAATTACTGCTGCTGCTGCTGTTGTTGTTTTTGTTGCTGCTGTTAAGCTTTTGCCTTTGCTTTGCTGTTCTCTTCGTTTTGTTTGTTGTGACTCGTTTGAGATGTTTTTTTTTTCTTTCGTTTTTTCTTTTTTGTTGTGGCGCGCTCGTTTTGCTCTTGCCCTGCTACTGTCTTGTTGTTGTTGTCAAAGTAGTTTTGTTGGTAGTCAATATAAATCAATAAATAATAATACATTAACAGTGGGATCCATCTCAATAGTCTTAAGACCATTTACATACGTATTTTTAGTGCACACACAAGTAGAGATGGTAGCGTTTAGTGCTTTTTATATAGTATGAATTTTGACTTTCTCGTTTCGTTTTCACTACCGTTCTTTACCTGATCTTCAAGAACAAACGAAATTGCTGTTTAAGCGACATCAAACTAGCAACTAGAATGCTGATAAGATAATCCCAACAGTAAACACCACAAGCAATCCAAAGAGAGAACGGGAGATATATATATACCTAGGTACACATACATATATGTACATACATACCATGGTATGCATACACATAGTGGGAGAGCAAACACACATACATACGTATGTACGTATGAACACATACATCTGTACAAACGCAGAACACGACAGCTCATAAGAAACTAGACAAAAAAAAAAAAAAAAATAAAAAAATAAGTACAAAACAAACAAAATATAAAATTCAACAGCAGCAGGTGAACACAAGCAGCGCTGCCAGCGTCGCAGCCAATCATAAAAAAAAAAAAAAAAAAAAAACGCATAAATTAGAAGCAATAAAATTGTGTTTTGCCTTAAAAAAGAAAATAAAACAAAACACACATTTAAAGAAAATGGCTGCGCTTTGGTGCTGATTGCGTAAAGTGTTTAAAAAAATTGTATAACATTAAAACATACTAAAATATAGTATAATAATATATATGGGAATCGTTAAATATTTAAATGACACTTCTTGCCTTTGGGGAGAATAAAGCTCGCGCTAAGGGGTGGGATGGGCGCCTTAATGTATGCAATAAAAAGAAGTGTACACAATTCCAAGGACAAAAACAACAACAACAACAGAAACTAAGATATTCTTAAGCTGGCTTCACTATTGGTTAGTTGAATTGATAATTATGTGCTGATAAACAAATGAAAATTAAAAAAAAACATAACAAAATGTGATTGTTGGTTGTGTGTATACCATGTAAAAACATACTTAAGACTCAATTTTCACTGCCAAAACCTTAGCAGTCCTTAAAGCCTGCCACTTCGTAACTAAAAACCAAACACCGACAATCTATCCACTCTAGAAGCGATTCAAAACTCTGACCACACACATACCACAGTACTTAAAAACATCATCGCAGCTTACAAAAGTAAAATTACTACTATATTCTGGGTCGCAGGCCATCAAGGGAAAATGCCGACAAACTGAGTGATAAGCAGTTCGAAAAATGGAACTGCTTTAACAATTGGTACTCCCACAACAACCTAAACTGTCAAAAAATCCAACTTCCCGCCACTCTCACGGGACGTTCATTCATATTGGAAACGCTCGGGAAACCCACCAACATCTCCTTAACAGCTAGAATCCCCCATCACTTATCTTCTGGACTCATGTCTACAGCAAATTTTTAGCTTCCAAGCCTCCTCCGACCTTCTTAAGACCCCCACTAAGACCCCCTCAAATCAAAATATCTCAAAAAAATATTCAGTTTTATGCAACAAGCTGAACAAAATATTTTTTCCAAAAAATGAGTCGAACGCCCCAGCAGCCGGTACTCCTAAAACTAGTATTAAGTTTAGTATTATATATATACTAGATTAAAATTAGATTTAAAAGAGAAAAACAGCAAGATAATAAAATAAATAAAATAATATAAATATTGAAATGAAATTAAACAATATAATAAAAATAAATAAAGTTATACTGAATAAAATAATAAAAATAACAATAAAATAATAATAAAATAAATACTTAAAGAATAATTAAATACTAAGTAATAAAAAAAAATGTTTGTTGAAATTTTCCGACTTTCTTTTCTTCTGCCCTTCAAATCATTATTCTTAGGAAGTTTTGTTTTATTTAACTTTTGCCGTTTAAACATATTTAAGCCAATTGGTATGACCAAAGAAAAGCCTTCTCTAAGGAAAAACAAAAGCATTCATAAGATTGTTTCTAATAGCGGATGCCTGAGACGAAAAAGCTCTTTTGCTCGCTCTTACCAATTGCAATATCTTTATATTAAAGGGTCTTTGGTATGAGTTAGTTGAAAAGCCTAAGTCGCTTGTTTACAAATTGAAATTAATTGAATTTGCAAATTATGAATATATCAATAATTTTCTATATCCTTTTTTGTTTTTTTTATCTTTTCTCTTCTCTCCTTGCCTCGTCTTGGCAGCATGTCAACAGATAATCCCACACAGCTGCTAACACAGAACGATTTAAGCCAATTGAGGGGCCAACTACAAACGGCAGTAGCCGCAACCACAGCAGTTGTGGCAGCAGCAGCAGCAGCTGCCACGCACAATTATCGCACCTTGGCAGGTCCAACAACCACAGCGCCGCCAATAAACAACGGACACGGAAACGCAAACGGAAACATAAACGGCGTTCACATGAGCTCCGGCTCCAAATATGTTATTGTGCAGCGCGACGGCTTTGGGACATATCAAAATAGTGCACAACCATTGACAGTGTGCGCTGCTGGTACGAGTAGTAATGGTGGTGGCACAGCTGGTGGCAACATTGTGTTGTTAGCCACCGAACCGCTCGAACTAAGTCCAGGCGATACGGCGACGCCAACAGCAACAGCAACAGCAGCAGCAGCAGCAGTCGCAGCATCCTCTTCGGTTACTGATGATGGTGAATTGCGTCCGTTGTCCTGGTTAAATGATAGCAATCTGATTAAAGGTATTGTTACAACAACAACAACAGCGGCAACAGCGCAACTTAAGCGTGGTGCAATGGCGCTTAAAGCGACACAACAACAACCACCAGCAACAACAGCAGCAGCAGCAGCAAACACAAGCAATAATAATTCAATATGCTTGATTAGCGATATAATCGAAGAGCTGCCGATGCACGGCGATGAGCAATCAGCCAACAGCGATCAACAACAACAACAAGCACCACCACCCGCCTTATATAGCACCACAACGGTGCACAAAGGACCAAGTGGCACAACCACAGTGGTTGAATATAAAGCAGCGGGTAAAACAAATTCTGCTGCTGCTGCTGCATTCTTGCCGCGTGTTGCAACTAACAGCTTAATGTCGGCAACAGTCAAACAACATCAACAACAACCGCAACAAATATTTGTTAGCAGCAATGGAACAAGTGCAACAGTTTCCAATGTGTACAAATCAAGTGGCAACACAACAACGCATCATCCGCACAAGAAATATTTGCGCGAAAAAATGAATGTACACATTGAACACAACAATAACAATAACAATAACAATAGTCATGTGGTGGCATCAACAGTTACTGTTGTTAGCTCACCAGCCACATCAAATAACTCAACATTGAGCTCATGCTCAGCATCGGGCTCATCAACGGCAGCCGTAAATGGTGGCAGCAGTCCAGTGCCTAAGAACATCAACAACAACAACAACAACAACAACAACAACAACAACAACAACAACAACAACAACAACAACAACAACAACAACAACAACAACAATACTTTTAATGCAATCTATGATGCCGTCAACTACAGCAGCAGCAACACCACCAGCGACACACAACAACAAAAACAACAACATGCGACAACAACAACATCAGCAGCAGCAACAATGGTTAACACCACACAGCTGCAGCCAGGCTATAGTTATGTTAGCCATGTGACCAGCAGTTCATCACAGCCGCATCTTATGTAAGTGTTGGTCAACTCTCGCTTCCTGCAAAAAAAAAAAAAAAACAAAAACAAAGATCTGCATCAGTTAAGAGTTTAGATAGTCAAGTTACGAGCTCAAATCTCAATTGGTGGTGCTTCTTTGTGCAAATATGTATGTAACAGGGGTAGAATGAAGCATCTCCGATTCCAACATGTATATATAAGGGAAATGTACCAATGGTGGACACTGTTCCTAAGTCGGACACCCCGCCTATTTTGGCAACTTCGATATATACAGAACTGTACACTCCAGGAGGAAAGCCAAATCAAATATGTTTCAAATTATCGACAACTCTGGATGTTATCGATAGAAGTATAATCTTGAATACTATACACAATAAAATGAAAATCTGCGCAACTTTGATCAAAATCGATTGCGAAACATGTAGTACCTTAGGCAATATCCTATGATTCAGGGCCTGGAGATTAAAGTATCACCTTGTCGGGCTTTCCTTTTTACTTATCAAAAAAGCCATTATGCATTTATTAAATACGTTAACTATTTTGCCAGTGAGGCAATATAGGAAACATATATTACTTAACGATAGAGTTGTATTCAAGTTTGATTGAACTAAAAGGAACAAACTTAACAATCATTTTCAGGGAACTATATAATGTAACGAGCTGAACGAATGATTGAATAAACAAAATTCAACGAACTTAGCAATTGAACGAACTTAGTGACCGATCTAATCGATTTATTACAAGTTGAACTACTAAACTTTTAGTCTCAATTTAGCTAGGAACGTTTGTATTTATTACATTTATTTATTTGTTCTTTTCAGCTCACACCAACAACAACAGCCCGCCAATATTGCCTCACCGGAGACGCCAGCAGGTGGTGGAGCAACAACACTGCTGCCACCTGGCGCCTATTACAGCGCCATATTGTCACGTTCGGGTGCCTTGCAACTATCGGTATCGCCACCGCCGCCGCCCATCACGCCAACAGCGTCGCACAATGGTCCCGGTTCTGGTTCCACCTCTGGCGTTATCAATCAGCGTAGTCCCAACAGCTATGCCAGCTATGACAATGATGATTCACTCAAGGAGTTCGATTTGGTGCGAATAAACACCAGTACGCCCCAGTATCAGTCTATGACCAAAAACAACAATAACAATAATAGCAACAATAATAATAACAATTCACCTACTGGCGGCAGCTATGCCTCAAATGGCAACAACAACAACAACAGTAACAACAACAACAGCAACAACAGCAACAGCAACAATAATAATACGCCTCAAAAGCAAAAGCATCCCAACAATGTGCCATACGATCCCTTTGTGCATACCAATAATAAACCGCCATATAGTTTTAGGTAAGAGCAATTCATAGTATGAAAATCATAATCAAATACCAAATCCATGACATGGCATCCGGAAAAACAACAATTTAATAGCCTATTGCATAAGTAGAAGAATTCATTGTATAAAGAGATATAATGTGCCATAGCGTTTTGACTTAAGCCTATTCGTAAAAATACTAAAAAGATTTTCTCTTGAGCTTGGTAAAGCTTTTCAGTTGGTCTATATAGTGCCAGTAACTAAAAATAACTTAACTAAACTTCAATGCTTGTATTTGTTGACAAACAGTTTATTATTAAACAAAGGTGCAGCATTCACACTACACTGCCCAAAAATGAAGAAAGTTAAGGCATGCTCAACGAAGTAAAAGGTCTTAGAGTAGCTTCATCTCGAGTAAAACCGATTTCTAAATTATCAACTGTATTGAAAAGAAGATTGCACTTAAACTTATTAAAATCTTTGATAGATCTGTGGGGAACATGAGATAGTTTACAGTTTAATTCGAGGATTTGACTTAAAACCTTTTTGAAATGTTCTCCCTTCGACCATTCGCATAGGCCAATTGTCTAGTTCGTAAAAAACCATTGATTAAATTTTATACAAATTCAAATTGTTTTTGTTTGTTTGTTGCAGTTCCTTGATTTTCATGGCCATTGAGGACTCGATTGAGAAAGCGTTGCCTGTTAAAGAAATTTATGCATGGATCGTTCAGCATTTTCCGTACTTCAAATCGGCACCAAATGGCTGGAAGAACAGTGTGCGGCACAATCTGTCGCTGAACAAGAGCTTTGTGAAGGTGGAGAAGGCGCCAAACATGGGCAAAGGTTCGCTGTGGCGCGTTGAACCGCAACAGCGTCAAAATCTCATGCAGGCCCTAAATCGATCGCCCTACTTTCCCAACTCGGCCGTCGACAAGATTAGTCCCTTGCTTAAGAGTCCTAATGGCAATAATAATAATAATAATAACAATAATAATAATATCAATAATAATAATAATAATAATGCTAATAATAGTAATAATACAACAGCTGGCAGCAACAACAGTGGCAGCAGCATCATTAGCTACGATAGCTTGGATGGTGCCGTTGTTGTGCAGCCAGCGCCTACAACGCCCGCCAAAACCAATGGGCCACTGGCCAATGGCAATGCAAATGGTGGAAGTGCAAATGGTAGCAACAGCCATTCGGCCACGCCCAATGGCACAAGCAATTCCACTGGCAGCCATGTTCGATTTGATCCCAAACTGTTTCCCAATCTGTCTAAGGCATTTCGCAATATTGAGGATCAGCCGTTGATCTATGATGTTTTGAATGAGGAAGTTACAGCGCCTGGCGATTATGTCACTAACAACAACAACAACAACAATAACAACAAGTACAACTATGTCATTTCGAATGCAACAGGCAATGGAACTGGAACTGAAGCTGCGGGATCTGGAACTGTACCAACATCGATATCATCAGCAGCTGTTCCCGTCTGTGCCTACAATTTTGAGCGTCTGGCACGCGATTGTGGCGCCGATAGCATCGATGATGTTCATGCGGCTGCAGCGATGCTGTTCCTCAAGCACGGATCAAAAGCCTTTGGCGAATCATATCAGAATGGGTAAGTTGTTATATCGTGGAATGAAATCAACGAATGTTGCACAAGAATTGTAGAACAACCTGTTTATTGCACTTATTAAATCCGTTTGTAGAACGTTACGTGTTACGCTTTGTAGAATGACAATTTATTTATTTTCATCACTTGACTAAATGTGTTAAACAACGTGAACGTGACTTGTTTTAGTTAGAATCATTAGGTGAAAAAAGATGTTAAACATATTCATTGTTGAATAAGGTTGAAAGTTATATGTGCTTGGCGATTTAATATATGTATGTACATATTTCTACATTCATATCAACACTTAACTAATTGCCCATTGTTTTGTTTGCAAACACTTAGTGCACCGGTGATAACCAGTTCGCCAAGTGAGGATCACACCTACTCAGCGGGTGGCAATAGCAATGCGGATAGCGGCGCTTCAACACCGCTCACCAATGGCAATGGCCAGCTAGCCCAACAGACTCAGCCCAATGTGGGTGGACATGGCGCCGACAGCAATTGTGCCAGCTCCGATGCAGCCTACGATAGCAGTGAGGAAAAGTAAGATTCAACTATCTCTCGTCTATATAACATATACTTGAATGTTAATGTTAATTGCATGTGTTGTCGCTTTTCTTTTTTTGTTTAGTCACAACATCACGCCTGAGGAGCTGGCTGATCAACAGAGGCATCGTGATGGTGTCGATGCTCTGCTCTCGTTGTCACGTTCCTCAATTGTTGAGTGCGGCTCATCGTCAACAACAACACACTATCACAGCAATGGCAGCAGCGGCAGCAGCCATGGATCACCGCACAAGCGTGCCTCCAGTCGCAGCATTGAGGACGAGAAATGGCAGCACATGGACGTGCAGCATTATCAGCATTATCAGCATCAGCAGGGGGGCACCAGCGGCATCTATACTAATGGCAGTGGTAGCAAAATGGCTCTGCTTAGCAGTGCTGCTGCCAATGTAGCTGCTGCCGGAGCACTTATGCAGCATCAGCAGCAACAGCTGCAGCGATCTATCTACGAGGAGCCATACAATGCAACCGCGGGTCCAACTGGTCAGGGCAGCAATACGGCGGCAAACAATTTGTATCTGCCGGGCCTGAGCTGTATGCCAGCTGGTGGTGTTGGTGGCGCTGGCAGCAATGGACAGCAGCAACAAGTGCTGTCGCTTAGTGCTGCCATGGCCAATGCTGTGGCAGCGAAGAGCAAAGTGAAGCCATTGCGAGGATTGCGCACCAAGATTAAGCGAAAGGCCGCCTGGATGCGGTGAATATGGCGCAAAGCTAGCGGTGGGCAGTAGACTGTGTCTATCTCTCTCTCTCTTTCACTCTCTATAGCTATCGCTCTCATTTGCCTGTCCAACTGGCACCCACACACACACACACTGGCCCATAGAGTAGCTTTGGCTCCCGCTTGCTCGCACCATTTGTTGTCTTTTTCTAAAACGGAATTCAATTCATATTGGAGCATTTAGTCAAATAATTTTTGTTTTATCTTTTTCAACTAAATTCTTTAAATTATTATTTTCAATTTTCATTCGTGTTTTTGTTATCGAACGGTGTTTTTTCTTGATTTTGATCTATTTAAATATATTATAATAATATTTCTTTCAACTATATTTTTATAGTTTAATTTTAGCTGTTAATTTTTAATTGGACTTGATTTGGTGGCAAACATTTTGCCCGTTTATTGTTGGCCATTATATTATTATTAATATACTTTTTTTTTAATAGTTGAAATTTTCTTTGTTAGTTTTTAATTTATGTGTGCCTAAACATACATATTAATATATATATTTTAAAAGAACATTTTTAATAACTTAAAGTTCGCTAAGAAGACAAGAAAAAACTGAAACACAAAAATGTCCTGCGGTGCTTGATGGGCACGATTTTTAATTGTAATTGTTAAACAAAAATTCGATACATGACTTATAAACTTATGTAGGAAAATGCGCACAGAACATAGGAGACAAGCAAAAGCAAACGACTTTTGCAGAATCAGCGAAAAGAACCGAAAGTCGTTAAGCAAAAAGCTTGCTAAGAGAAGGAGACAAATTGTGCTTAGCAACAAAAAAAACATAATGCAAAATGCAAAATAAAGAAATGTAAAACATGAAAGAAAATCTAAGAAGATTATAAATACCCTTGCAGAATGAAGTCCAGCTGAAAATTTGAGCTTTTTGATAAAATTTTTTGTCGGATATTTTAAATTACGATTTGTGTATGCCATATCCTTTGTAAATGGCAGCTAATCTCTACAATTTTTACAAAAAGATATCATTTAGGGAAATTTACTGAGAAGTTATGAAATGGATCTGTTGCAAGGGTTTCAAAATCAACTGAAAAGTGTTAAGAATAATGCAAATGGTTTATATATACATATATACTATATAAAAACATACACATACATACATCTATATACAGACGTATATATTTACACAGAAATATTAATAATGAAAGAAAGAAAAAACGATGAAGAAGAAGAAGAACAACATTTAGCGCCTTATTATTGAGTCCTTAGCAAAAAACGGAAAGTAAAATTGTAGCAGCTGCTGCTAAAATATTGAATTGAATTGTTTTTTAATCGCTACATGTTATAAACTATAAACTATTATTATATGATTAATATTACTATTATTATTATTATATATATTGTAATTATCATATGTTATATATATTAATAACTTAAGTGCTAACAAAATCAACCAAAAACATAACTAAACACGGGCCAATCAAGCGTAGCATAGCAATCCGAATATCCTAACTTAAACTTAAACGAAAACAAAAACAAACAACAAACAACATACAAAACACAACATGCAACACTCAAGTAAATGTTAAATCAAAGATACTTTTAGTAACATAAGCTACAAATAACAAATAACTAAATCCACTTAAAACACAATTAGTTTTTAAGGCAATCAAAAATTATTATAGTTGAAAATTGATGCAAACTTTGATAAGAATTTCTTTGTTTTCTGACTTCAAAGCAAAACGCGATTAGCTTTTTATTTTATTTTAGTTTTCTTTGTATGTCAACTCACAAAACATTCGGAAACATTTATTTATTATTAAGAACAACGTTGAATGTTGACTGCAAAAATTATGTAATAAAAAACTTTAGTTAAATTGACAAAAAAAAACCCTTAATTTTGTACATACTGCAGATTCCAGTTGGAACCATGCTGCAGTTTATTTACACACACAAACTAACACACACACACACACACACTATAAGTAGTAACATTAATTAATGGATTCCCTCCCTGCCCCGCCACTCTCCTTAAGTGTATACACTTCAAGTACCTTTTTAGCAAAAAAGCATTAAAGTAATTTAAAGTTTAATGAATAATTGAATGTGCTCATGATAAAGAAGCAGACATGTGAGAAGCACTTATTGCCAGTTGTTAAAAATAAAAACAAACCAAAAAAAAAACGAAACAAAAAATTATATTTATAATGTTGAACGTTTGCTTTTTGGTTGTTTAAATATGAAAAATAACATTTAAAAATATCTATATATATGCATATTGTATGGTATAAGGAGTTTTAGTAGCTTTGTAATGCAAATGGAATTTTTTTTTTTTTTTAATGAACAAGAACAACAAATATATCGTAAGCAATGTACATTTAAGGTCGTTTTGCAACACTGTGTTTTTTGCAAACAAATTTAAAAAACAAAACCAAATAATTTAAACAAAAGCAAATGAAGTACACGACATAGTACTGCCCCAAGGTGTCTTGCAAAACTGTTGAAAAAAAATGAAAAACTTTTCAAATACAAAACAAACACGAACACTAATATTACCATAAACACACACACAGACACACACTTTGAAAATGGTTTATATAAATATTGTTAAAGTAGAAACTGAGCAAAAAAAAATTGCAAGCTAAGACTATCGTAAATAAAAGCAAGTCCCAAATTGTGAAACGCCTTCCTCGACTCTCCACTCTCCACTCACCAATACCCCCATAACACCACTCTACCTTTTACCTACTACTACTATACTATACTATATAAATATATGAACAAAAATATACCTTAAAATAAACGGTAATTAAGTACACATTATAGTATGATGCGATATATCATCATCGAGAAACCAGTTTTGTTAATGTTTTTTGTTTTATTTTTTTATTTTTATAAATGCTGCTAAAATTAAATATTATTATTATTATTATTAAATATATATATATATATATATATATACTGGATTATAATTTCTTTGCGTACCAAATACACACAAAATGTGATTTAATTTCAGTTGAATTTTGTTTTCTTTAAGCTTTTCGCTTTTCGCTTTGGGTGTCTTCTAACTGGAAAATCGAGTAATTTGCTATGAGCTGCATTTTTGTTTAGGTTTATCCAAATAAAGTTATTGAAATTATTATTTTTAGTGTTTATCTATCTCTAAAAAAGAGCATTGTATGTTAAATTTTCTAAAAGTGCCTCTAAGACTTTTCATTTTCATTGACGTGTTATTTATTTGTTGTTAATATATGTGTATGAAAAAGCATAGGAAGAAAATTCGTCAGTAAACTAGAGTCCGGTTCATATTATATATAGTTTAAGAGTCGTTATTTTGTTGAAGTGTTAGCTTAAAGCTGTTTTGCCTCAACATGTGCTTGGCAACCGAACCAATCCCGTTCGGCCCACTTAGATCAAACGAATTATAAAAAATTACAGGGTATTTTTTTCATTAACACGCCTGAAGTCTGACACACACACACATAGAGCGCACCCCCTGCCCACACAGCCAATGACTTTGTAGACCAGAGGAAAATGATAATGTCTCTCTCTATATATTTATATATTTACATAAATATACATACACATAATATAAAAATTCATAAAAATTGAAAATCTGTTGCCCTCCAAGGTTTCAACAAACTCCTGTTTTTATGTCTAAACCTGTTCCAAAATAAACAAACATAAACAAAAACAAACAAAACACAAACAATTATAAATAATAAGTTATAAATATTTATATACATATATAAAGTATATAGCATACATATATACATTTATAATAACAAATGAATGCAAAGAGAGTTGCCCTATATTTTTTAGAGCAATATTTTTCTACTTTTCGAAGAGCAACAACAAAAACTATATATATTGAACAAACAAATGTAACTTGATTTATGTTTATCGCTGGTACAGCATATATATATATATATATATATATATATATATATATATATATATATATATATATATATATATATATATATATATATATATATATATATAGATAAATCTGTATAAAACTTTAGGAACACAACTTGTTTAATGAAAAAAAAAAATAAGGTGATGTGCTGAAGCGCCGATTGTTTTTGACTGATTTCGGGCTTAAGGAGCTGCAACAAAAGCACACACACACACACACACACACACACAATGAAATGCCATACGAATATGAATTGTATTTGAAACGCATCTCAAATAGAACAAACTGCATGTAAATATATACTGATACACATGATTATGGCATTACAACTTTATAAAATACAAGCAAACTGAACAAATTGATAAATAAAAAAAAAAGATTGTTATGAGTAGAGTGCAAATAAAAGCAGAGAATGTCAAATTGATCGATATTGTCAAAGTAAAAAAACAATCATACTTAGTTTGTTTTAAGAATTCTGGGAATATTTTAGAAAAAACTTGAAAAACTTTGATGTTTTAAGTACAGATTGCTTGATATAGGTATTAAAATATTTCAATAAAGAAAGATTCTCAATATAAGAATCGGGCTAGAGTCCAGATTAACTGAAATTGCAAGCGAAAATTCTATATCAGAGCTTGGAACCTGTTGAACGAGATTTTATGTTAGTACAGTCAAACAGAATCTCAAAAGTTTGCTATTGGTAAGAGCAAGCAAAATAGCTTTTCGTCTCAGGCAGACGAAGATAGGCCTGTGCACGAGCGCGTTAGCGATAGCGTAAAGCATGTGCAGCCGTTTTTCGTTCAGTTGCTCTAGCCAAAGAGTATAGAAAATCTCAAGAGTTTGCAATTGGTAAGAAAAGCTATTTCTCAGGCATCCCAGGTAGACAATAACTGTAATTTGCATTTGCTTGTGATGTTTTCGAATGGCATTGATTGCATAGATGTACAATTACAGAAGAATTTCAGTTTTGCAATAGCTGATCATTCATTTACTTATATTTGTCAATTCTATGACCCCAGCCAACAATAACTAACAGTTATGTTGCGATGCCCACAAATTCCGAAAGTGTATTCAGTAGTTCACTTGTCGAAGACACAGACAAAGAAATAATATCAACAAGTAAGAAGGCTCTAGTCGAGAGAGCCCGACTAGAAGATACCCTGTTGCAATAAATAAATTAAATTAATAATTGACTTTGGTATAAGGACTTAGCTTCAATCGATTAAGCTCGATATCTCCGGTGTTTCTCAACCGATTTGGACGAAATTTTCAGAAAAGTTCTATCGTTACCCATTATTTCAACCCTCATTTTAACATTTTCCATCGTGTTTATCGGAAACAAGAACAGTTATCGATAATTTGAAGCAAACTTGTTCTGTTCATGGTATAGGAGAACTTAAATACAAAATCAGAAGTCTCTTGCTCTTGTAGTCTCTGAGATCCACGCGTTCATACAGACGCACAGACGGACAGATGGACAGACGGATGGACAGACGGACAGACGGACATGGCTATATCGTCTCGGTTGTTGATGCTGATCAAGAATATATATACTTTATGGGGTCGGAGAAGCTTTCTTCTGCGTGTTACATCGTTTTGCACAAAACCATTATACCCTTATTTACCCATTTTATGGGTTAAGGGTAAAAAAACACTCAAAAACACACAAAGCATATTTGCTACATTAAATTATATATTTTGCAATATAAAATATATAAGTAATGCTTTTAATAAGAGATCAGCGCTGCATCCTTTTTGTGGCTTTCGATATTGAATCTGTAAAATAAATGCGCAAATGTATTGAGCATGTTTAAGAACATTAAGGTTCGATGAGCTACTTACAACTTAATGTATTCAAATCTAGCATTAACGTCTATAATTTGGAATTTGGTTCGTTGTTAGTTGCGTTGAAACAGTGAGAGCAAATTGGATACATGAAAGTTATTTGTATCTTTACTATATAGAAGATCAGAGCTGGATCTTGTTCCTAGTAATTTGCTTTTGAACCTATAACATAAGTATATACAAAATGCTGAAATACACACTGCGATTCATGTTGCACTTACATATAGATTATCACTTGTAAATTTTAAATAGTTTTTCAAATACATATTTGAAGTATGTGTATGTAGACCAAAAACATATTAAACATGCATCAGAATTAGTTGAAAGATCAGCGCTGTATCCTGTTTGAATATAATTATAAATATGCTGTTTTCAATATGTAAATATGCATTATGTACTTACATCAAACAATATTCGTAAACTAAACATAAAACGCATTAAATAGTTGTGATGCTACACACGGAAGTATTCATCAACACAATCACTGGTAGAATTCATGACGAATACTTTTCAGTGACTTTTGAACGTTGGTTAAAGCACGCGGAGACAAGGCCTGCGAAATAACTTTGTCGAAGGCACTGTGAGCCATCAATTCCTTAAAAAACAACTTGGCATTAGTGCGCGTCTCCAAGCAGCCTTCCTGCAACAACTTTGCACCGATGTCAAATAGCCTCTCCCTATATTCACGAGTCAAATTCTCATAGATGCGCTTGTTGCCCAAACGTTCCACTAGCTTTATCATAAGCTTCGATGTAGTTGTCTTGACAACGGCATGCTGGTGGCATATGCCTTTTGCGGCCATCAGGTTAATGATTTTATGTGGTTGCATATGGGCCACCATAGATTCCAAGGCGTTCATGGCATCTTCACGTAAGAAATGATTCATATCGGAAGAGCGCTGCAACAAGGCAGCAACTACTTCATCGCACATAACCTCGAACTTTTTGAGTTTAAATAGCTCGGCGACGCCCATGCAAGCAGCGCGAGATACTTGTGAGCGGTGACTACGAATGAATGGCACAAACTGTATGGTAAGATTCTGCAAGTCAAACTCAACGAACTTAAGATGGAAACGAACTAAACGCGTAAAGTTATTAAGAGCCTTTACACGCACCTCCCAGTCAGGAGACCTCAGCCTACCCATTATCTCTATAACGGCTTCATTTGGATTCTCATAAGGTTTATTGATCTCCGAGTCGGACTCGGCCTTTTTAGGATCGACCTTGGGCTGGCGCTCAGGCTTGGGCTCGACCAGCTTCGTTGTCGCCCTTGAAATTGGTTTAACAGATGTCGCGCGACGTCTTGTATATTGTCCAGACTCTTTGCGTTCTGCAACTTGGCCTTGCGATCTTGATGGATTCGCCCCCTCATTCTTAGCAGTTCCTTGAACTGAGCGCTTGAGCTGATCACACGTAGCTCTGCGTGCACCTATGGACCTACCACGATTTACCTGTGCATTCTGTTTTTGCCTAGACAAAAGAGATAGCGGCTCTAATTCCACCAGCTGCACAGTTTGTGAAGCCATATCGACGCGTTTTGTATCATCTGCACAACCGCACTGCCGGCACCTTTTCGGACAATCGCCCATATACATAGATTTCATCGACGGCGTGGGGGATACCGGCGGCGTGTAATAAACATCTTCACTCTCCGACGAATCAGAAACGACCTGAAGCGGTTGCACTTGCAACTGAAGCGGTGTGGAGCGTTCGCTGGCCATTGTAATCAAAATATCTCAAGCTAATTTATATTCGCACTTTTTTAAATATTTTTTCCGTTTGAAAATCTATGTGTTAGACAAATTTTTCTTTTTAAAATGAGCATTAGCTCTTGTTGTTGACTTGACAGCTAAGGAAATGCCTGCTTGATAATGATTGTAATTTTTTTAGGCTGCGTAATTATTTCAAGTTCACAGTGTGTTATATTAAAAACAATTAAATGATTATTAATTACACTGCAACTGTTGAAGTTTTATTGAGTTTTTTATTTTTGATTAAAAATTATATAAATAATTTGAAAAAATAACAAAAATATATTGCGAATATTTAAAGATAAGGAAATCAAAAAGATAAGTTATTTATCTTATTTTAGTCTTTAGTCATTGGATTGCTGTCGAGCTCTTGTTGGTTCACTTATTGGCCCAAACGTTTTCCAAGACGATAAAACACTTTACTTAAATCGGTATATGGTGCAAGTTGCTTCGTCTTTTGCTGTGCTTATTTTCATTTTAAATTTCATTAAACTGGCTTAGCCTTTGCTTTTGTCATCTTTATTTGGGCGTTTTTCCTGTTGCCTTCTATTTATACACATCAAATAAATAATACTCCATTCGCTATTGCGTTTTCCTCATATTGCAATGATCACATTTGACCAGTTTTTGCCGCTTTTGATATCTGGTCGAGTTTTTGTTGCGGTTTTGCATTGGAAATTATGTCTGTAGTTATTGTTATGGCTTTGAGGAATCACTTTGACTTGGTCGTTTCGGATTCGAGCCATGTAATTAACATATAATTGCAGTTGCTGCTTTGTCTTTGCTCTGCTTTTTCAACTGATAGCAATAGAACATGGCACATACTGCATAGTAACAAATGTATCTCTGTAAGCCGTAGTAGAGTTCGATAAAGACGATACTTAAGGCCGACGATTTGTGAAAGTGCATTAGTAAAATATATTTATATAATTTAACTAGCAAAAAAGCTTCAGCCTACTGTGATGACAGTTAATATTTTTAACAAAATTCATGGAAAAAAGTTAGCAAAAATAAAATTTTTTCTTGGTTTGGTTGCCATCCCCGAGCAATTAATGGACCATGTATAAACTCTGCTGTTAGCCGACACGGCGGCCATTCAATTAAAATGCATTACAAAATTTACTGCATACACGCGATGGCCGCTTAAATTTTGTGCAATATTTACAAGACTAGTTAGAAAAAACAACAGATATACTACTACCAGCAACAACAATTTCTAACTGCCTATAACAATAAAAGGCGCATGTTTTGCATAAGAGTTGATTTAGTACCAAGCCAATACAAACAGTTTTACCAATATGAATTCAAGCCAGTCTTATAAATTCTACATACATATAAAGTGTTTAGAGTCTTAAGAGAAATTTTGATTGTACTATACTGCAAAGCCGGATTATACATTGTTGACGTTTTGTTTACTTACTTTCACAAGCAACTGTTTGAAAGACTGCGCAGAACTCATAGTATTTAAATAAAGCCAGCAAGTAAGAAGGCTCAGATTGAGTAAAGTGGAATAAGTTATTACTCCGCAAATGCCAGAATTTGCTGCTGCGTGGCAATCTTCGGTGTTTCTCTGACGATTTTGATAAATTTTCACCGAAAATACATATATATTGTCTATATTAGTATCTTAAGTTACTTATATTCTACTGTTATCGGTTGCAAGTGTGTATCGGAAAGGGAGTGTGTTATCGATTATTTAAAATATAATTTAGAGCTTATATACCCATTTTATGGGTTAAGGGTATAAAAATAACAAAAATATCGACAAGCAACACTGACAAATTTTTACCGTTCTTGGTGAGCGCTCGCTCACACTTATTGCTTACTGTTTTTGTAATTCTCTATACCATTTGAAAATACCATAAGCAAAGGCAAACTACAATTATTGCTTACCTCGGCTGCCTGAGAGATATATTATCTTACCAATTGCAAACTCTTGAGTTTGTCTTTATTCACTTTAGTACAAGTTTTGAATTGACAAAAAAATTTTAAGCTGGTATATTTCTTAGCTTACAAATCAACCAAGCCAAGTCTTAAATTGCTTTTAGTACAGCTAGATGGCGCTGTTGACAAAGCAACCCTTCACATGCAATTTTTTATTTGTAATTGTTAAACAAAATATCGATATATGACTAATAAACTTATGTAGGAAAATGCTCACAGAACAAAGGAGACAAGCAAAAGCAAACGACTTTTGCAGAATCAGCGAAAAGAACCGAAAGTCGTTAAGCAAAAAGCTTGCTAAGAGAAGGAGACAAATTGTGCTTAGCAACTAAAAAAACATAATGCAAAATGCAAAATAAAGAAATGTAAAACATGAAAGAAAATCTAAGAAGATTTTAAATACCCTTGCAGAATGAAGTACAGCTGAAAATTTGAGCTTTTTGATAAAATTTTTTGTCGGATATTTTAAATTACGATTTGTGTATGCCATATCTTTTGTAAATGGCAGCTAATCTCTACAATTTTTACAAAAATATATCCTTTAGGGAAATTTACTGAGAAGTTATGAAATGGATCTGTTGCAAGGGTATCAAAATCAACTGAAAAGTGTTAAGAATAATGCAAATGGTTTATATATACATATATACTATATAAAAACATACACATGCATACATCTATATATAGACGTATATATTTATCCCTGGGGCAGAGCATACAGGATGGTGGTCAAGCGCATCGGCAAAGGCAGAGGTCAAGCGCCCACTGTGTTCGCTCGAGTGAGGGACATAGTGGAAACTCTTTTTCCTCGGAGAACGAGCCCACTCCCACCAGCCCTTGGTCCATCCACAATCGAGGGCTTAATCCCGGTCACGTTGGAAGAGATGGCGATCGCTGCTCGAAAGCTCACCGCCCAAAAAGCCCCGGGCCCAGACGGAGTGCCAAATAGATGCCTAAGCATAGCAATCGCCTTGCGGCCTGGTCTGTTTGCAGAGACTTTCTCCAAATGTCTGCGCGAAGGTACTTTTCCAGATAGGTGGAAGGTACAGAAACTTGTGCTGCTTCCAAAGCCCGACAAGCCCCCTGACGACCCCTCGGCATACAGGCCCATTTGCCTCATTGACAACGGCGGCAAGGTCCTGGAGATGCTAATCTGTGCTAGACGGGAGGATGCCGTACGTAGCGCTGGTGGCCTTTCACCTCACCAATATGGTTTCAGGAAGGCAAAATCCACCACCGATGCAATCAAAGCTGTTGTCGATATCGCGGCTGAGGCTATCGCCGGTACCCGCTGGCGTTTCGGGTGTAAGCAATACTACCTTGTAGCAACAATAGACGTGAAGAACGCCTTCAACACTGCCGACTGGAGCTGTATCCTGGATGCCCTGGTGCTTCTCCGGGTGCCAGAGTATCTTGTAGCTATTGTGAGGAGCTACTTCGACAACCGAATCCTTCGGTATGACACGGACGAGGGCGAAAAGGAGTATGCTATCTCTGCAGGTGTCCCACAAGGATCTGTTCTAGGTCCTCTCCTGTGGAACATCATGTATGATGGCATACTTAGAATCCAGCTTCCAGCGGGGGCCATGGGGGGGGGGAGATGGCTGCGATGAAGACGCCCAACACGTCTTCTTCCACTGTGGGCGTTTCGCCGAGGATCGACTCGCGGTGGAAAACCTGACGGGCCAGCGTCTATCGCCAACTAACCTGGTGGCCCTTATGCTGGAGAGGCTTGAAGTCTGGCATGCGGTTTGCTCCTTTGCAGCCTCTACGATGGTAGAGCTGCGTCGTTTGGAGAGGTTAAGGGCGAGTGCATCGTAGTCGTTGCCACCGCTTCTGCGAAGCAATGCTTCACGGCGGTCCCGCAGAAGCTGGCAACGACTGTGCATGCTACACATATCGTTATTTAAGTTAACATAGGCATATCTTTTGAAAAAAAAAAAAAAAAAAACGTATATATTTACACAGAAATATTAATAATGAAAGAAAGAAAAAACGATGAAGAAGAAGAAGAACAACATTTAGCGCCTTATTATTGAGTCCTTAGCAAAAAACGGAAAGTAAAATTGTAGCAGCTGATGCTAAAATATAATTAAATTGTTTCTTAATCGCTACATGTTATAAACTATAAACTATTATTATATGATTAATATTACTATTATTATTATTATATATATTGTAATTATCATATGTTATATATATTAATAACTTAAGTGCTAAAAAAATCAACCAAAACAAGTATAAACGTTGCAGTCGGACGCAACCGACTGCGGCATACTCGATCCAGTATTAAAACAGGTAAAAAGAGGCCTGATTGCAAAGGGGTACGGATGGGCCAGGGGTGTACGCTGCCTTAAAGATTCTCCGATTTAGATAGGGATGCCACCAACTATCTTCCTTCCAAATTTGGTGACTCTAGCTGAAAGTTTGTAAGAGCTGTTGAAAGGGGGGCTGGGGGTGGTATGGGTGGGTGTGGCATCTAAATTTTTACTGCAGATCTTTGTGAAATGTCAATTCCTATCTTCATACCAAATTTGGTGACTCTAGCTCGAAAATTGCTAAATGTGGGGAAAGGGGGGCTGGGGGCGGTATTAGTGGGCGTGGCATCCAAATTTTTGATGCAGATCTTTGTGGAATGTCAATTGCTACCTTCATACCAAATTTGGTGACTCTAGCTTGAAAATGTGGGGAAAGGGGGGCTGGGGGCGGTATGGGTGGGCGTGGCATCCAAATTTTTTATGCAGATCTTTGTGGAATGTCAATTGCTATCTTCATACCACATTTGGTGACTCTAGCTCGAAGTTTGTATAAAGTGGGGAAAGGGGGGCTGGGGCGGTATGGGTGGGCGTGGCATCCAAAGGTTTGATGCAGATCTGTGTGGAATGTCAATTGCTACCTTCCTTCCAAATTTGGTGACTCTAGCTCGAAGTTTGTTAAATGTGGGGAAAGGGGGGCTGGGAGCGGTATGGGTGGGCGTGGCATCCAAATTTTTGATGCACATCTTTGTGTAATGTCAATTGCTATTTTCATACCAAATTTGGTGACTCTAGCTCGAAAATTGTTAAATGTGGGGAAGGGGGGGCGAAATGGGTGGGCGTGGCTCCAAAAGTTTGATGCAGATTTTTGGGGGTCGTTACCAGCTATCTTCCCACCAAATTTGGAGGCTCTAGCTCCGCAACTCTGGAAGATACACGCATTCCCGTTTTTGACGAAGCGTTGGGGTGGATGGGGGCGGCTACGGCAGTATTGGTGGGCGTGGCATCCAAACTTTTGATGCAGTTTTTATGGGGTCATTATCACTTATCTTGGCACCAAATTTGGTGGCTCTAGCTCAAAAACTGTGGGAGATATAGCCATTTCTGATTTCAAAATGTGGGGGGGCTGGGGGCGTAATGGGTGGGCGTGAATCCAAAACTTTGATACAGTTTTTTGGGGGTCGTTACCAGCTATCTTCCTACCAAATTCGCTGGCTCTAGCTCCACAACTCTGAAGATACACGCATTCCCGTTTTTGACGAAGCGTTGGAGTGGATGGGGGTGGCTAGGGCAGTATTGGTGGGCGTGGCATCCAAACTTTTGATGCAGTTTTTGGGGGGTCCTCATCACCTATCTTGGCACCAAATTTGGTGGCTATAGCTCAAAAACTGTGGGAGATATAGGCGTTTTTGACTTTGAAATGCCGTGGGGCTGGGGGCGGAATGGGGGGGGGGCGTGGCTCCAAAATTTTTGATGCAGTTTTTTGGGGGTTGCTAGTAGCTATCTTCTTACCAAATTTGGTAGTTCTAGCTGTAAGGGTGTGCGAAATATGTGGATTTATCGGTTATGAGTTATCGAATTTATCGATTTGCCAGCCCCCCAGTTATCGTAGAACCCCCATCTTGACACTTTAATTTACTATCCCATAGATAAAGAGAATTTGAAAGTTTCAAGTCTCTAGCTTGAAGGGTGTTGAAAAAACTTGCACACATACGGACGGACAGACGGACAGACACCATGACGGACATTGCACAAAACCAATATACTCTTTACCTTCGGTATCGAGTATAAACATAAATAAACATGGCCAATCAAGCGTAGCATAGCAATCCGAATATCCTAACTTAAAATTAAACGAAAACGAAAACAAAAACAAACAACATACAAAACACAACATGCAACACTCAAGTAAATGTTAAATCAAAGATACTTTTAGTAACATAAGCTACAAATAACAAATAACTAAATCAACTTAATACACAATTAGTTTTTAAGGCAATCAAAAATTATTATAGTTGAAAATTGATGCAAACTTTGATAAGAATTGCTTTGTTTTCTGACTTCAAAGCACAACGCGATTAGCTTTTTATTTTATTTTAGTTTTCTTTGTATGTCAACTCACAAAAAATTCGGAAAAATTTATTTAATATTAAGAACAACGTTGAATGTTGACTGCAAAAATTATGTAATAAAAAACTTTAGTTAAATTGACAAAAAAACCCTTAATTTTGTACATACTGCAGATTCCAGTTGGAACCATGCTGCAGTTTATTTACACACACAAACTAACACACACACACACACACACTATAAGTAGTAACATTAATTAATGGATTCCCTCCCTGCCCCGCCACTCTCCTTAAGTGTATACACTTCAAGTACCTTTTTAGCAAAAAAGCATTAAAGTAATTTAAAGTTTAATGAATAATTGAATGTGCTCATGATAAAGAAGCACACGACATAGTACTGCCCCAAGGTGTCTTGCAAAACTGTTTAAAAAAATTAAAATAATGAAAAACTTTTCAAATACAAAACAAACACGAACACTAATACCACCATAAACACACATACACAGACACACACTTTGAAAATGGTTTATATAAATATTGTTAAAGTAGAAACTGAGCAAAAAAAAAATTGCAAGCTAAGACTATCGTAAATAAAAGCAAGTCCCAAATTGTGAAACGCCTTCCTCGACTCTCGACTCTCCACTCACCAATACCCCCATAACACCACTCTACCTTTTACCTACTACTACTATACTATACTATATAAATATACTAGGGGGTCCCCCCCTGCTCGCTTCGCTCGCCAACCCCCCTCGCGCTGCGCGCTCGATTTTCGAATGCAAGCAATTATAACGTTTGAAAATAACCGTGTGTTGAAGCCCCTGTGTATTCACTTGCACATCTGATGAAATCCTACATTTCCGTTCATACGACATAGTAAGTGCCCCGCTTACTTCGCTGCGCAGATAGTTTATATTATTTTAGCAATAAAAGATAGATGTAAAATAAATAAATTAGAAAATATTTAACAACAAATTAAAGCAAAGTATTTAATATTCTCTTTTCCACGCCACCATTGAAGTAGAGAATCAGGTGCGTAATTTTTTATTGTGGTTTCCCCAGTAGGCCTTATCCACTTGTTGAATTTAATTTGCAATTATTAACAAATTTTAAGAGCTTCTTGATAAACGACATTGGTTGTTTTTCCGTCAGGTGCTAATACAACTAAACTTTTTGGTGAACTGACTCTTGAGCAGGCTACATAAAATTGGCCATGAGAGAAGCAATCGTGTCTTAAATCTAGTCCGGCTAATTTGAGAGTTTGTCCCTGTGATTTATTGATTGTTAGGGCAAAGCAAACTTTTAAAGGAAATTGCAATCTTTTAAATTGAAATGGCAATTCAGAGTCAGAAGGTATTAATGGAATTCTCGGTATAAAAACCGTTTCCCCTATACCACTGCCAGTAAAGACCATTGCTTCGACAACATTCTTATGAAGGGCTTTAACTTGCAATCTTGTACCATTGCACAGTTTTGGCGGCTTCAAGTTGCGAATCAACATTACAGGTGAACCAATCTTTAAAGTTAATTTATGTTGAGGCAGGCCAGCCGGATTTAATGAATTAAGAAACTCGACGGGGTAATGAACTGCATCTTCGACTTCAGTCACAGAATCAATAGAGTTATATGTCATTTCTTCACTTTGAAATGATTTTAATAAAAACTCGTTTATTTCCAATGCATTGTCATTTCTCGCAGTCAAAATAGCACGTTCTGAAAACCATTCGAGTGATTTTTGAGAGATATTTGTAATATCCGGAAATATTTTTAGAGTTAGCTCTTCAATACTTTTCACAACATGACACAAAGTTGATGGTAAAGTTATTTTGCCACCATGGGTTGGAAATAATCCATTTCCTATTTTAAGAAGCATTTCTGCAAATTCACCAGCTATGCTATCACCTTTTAAGTGCACTCGCATATTTTGTGTTAATGCAATTTTCTGTATTTTGGGCCACAAAATTGAAGACTTTAAGCACGCATTTATTTCATCTGCTCTTGTTCCTCTGGGGATCACTGGAAGAGTTTGTCGAAAATCACCAGCTAAGAGAACAGTTATGCCACCCAAAGATTTTTTTTCAAAGATCGATCTATAGCTTCAAAAGCACTTTTATGGCCCATAGTACACTCATCCCAAACAATAAGCTTGCAATCTTTGAGCACAGCAGCCATAGAAACGTTTTACCTGTTCCCCCAGGTGCATCTAAAAAATAGATTTCTCCCTTTTCTGCTTGAACGCTATGTAGTATCTTTTCGTATGCTTGTTTTTGCTCAGCAGTAAGGAGTAGCTCATTATGAACAACAAAATTATCGCAATTTTCATAATTTACTTCTCTATGATATTCAATATTTGGAACAATTTCCTCGGATCTGATTGGTAGTGGAAGTCCATAGTTAGTCAAGTTTTGACCACCAATAGACAGTACTATGTCTTCAATGTACAAAAGACATTTATTAAATACATTATTCAGAATACTTTGATCAATATTTCTGTCTTGTGAAATATGAAAGACTCTTAAAATATCTTCTGAGAAACTCTCTTTATAAATATTCCAAAGTTTAAGAGCATCCGAAATTTGACAAAATACTAACATTATTGCAAAAAGTTCTCTCAGTTTTGTATGATTTTGACATATGACAGCTTCGGCTATAGTTGAATCCCAGTGCTTATCATCTTCTAGTAATCCTAGAGCTTTACACGCCAATTGAAATGAGGCGTATGCTATACCATTAAAGGTTTTTAAATTTGAAAATGAAGTTGGCCCTCTTACAAAATGTAGTAAAAGTCTTAAATAAAAACATTCTGTATTATTGGGATGAATAGTGTAAGCTCTTCCCAAAGCTGAATCTCTTTTAACTCCAGGAAAATTTGGCACATCATGCCCTCGTTTTCTTCTTTGAAATTCTTTATTGTTCCATGTAAAATACGATGGACTTTCACAATATAGAAGCGTTCTTGCAAACTCATCACGTGTGCATAGCTCAAAGAAGGCTAGCAAAGTGGTTTTGGGTGTAATGCTTAATCTGTCAAGTAATTGTTGCGGATTATTGGGGTTAAAATATATTCGTTGACCATTTTCTAAATGAACAGCCGGAATATAATAATAATAATAGCCGGAAAACGTTCATGTATGGGAAATGCAAAGATTCTCCATACCGCTTCTGAGCTACTTATATAACGGCCACTTTCGTACATATTAATTTCATTACGTTGGTCTTCAAGAGTAAATGATGCTTGATCACTGCCCTTGTTAACATATTTACAAATGTATTTAATAGACTTTACAGAACTACAATACTCAACATTTATGTGAGCTTCAAATGTTCTCAAAAGTACACAGTTGTAAGGCACAACCCAACGATTATCTATGCAATTACCATTTATATTAATTGCATTACCTCCATCTTCTATCGCTCTTCTACGATATAGAGGGTAACTATCTTTTCCAGTCACAGTTTCTTTAAGTAGTTGTCGAGGAAACCTTTTGGTACACTTTCCATTTTTCATGACCATGAATCATATTTGACTTAACAATGTTAAATAACAAAGGATCCTCATCTGCGTTTGGTATTTCGGCACAGATATCTTATTTTATTTTCTAACCAAAGTAAAATATGAATATGTGGTAAGCCCCGCTTTTGCCATTCCACAGAGTACATGAAACATTGCACGCTTCCAAACAAAGAACCTTTTATCAATAGTGACATTAAAGCTTTAACTTTTAAATGAAAAACTCGAGCTATAATATCGTGACGATCATGTGGCTTTTGACCCGGTATCAAAACACTTTTGCTGTCATTCCATTGTGGATTGCAGGTGAATGTTATGAAAAGATCTGGTCGCCCATAATGGCGAACATATGTCATAGCATCTTGAGTCTTTTCATGCATATATCGTGCAGAGCTTGTAAAAGAAGATGGTAAAATTACCATCTGACCAAGTTGAGCTGCTTCAACATCTTGTTGGCCTATTGCATCTTGTAGATGTATATAGCTATCTGCTCTGAGTTTCGCTTGATTGTAGCGAATATAATTTAACCTTTCTGTTTCAATTTTAGCATACATATCAACCAAAAATTGACTATAAAGGGAACGACAATAAATTAAATGATTTATCTCGGATTGACGAATCATTATTTTATAGCTGTAGAAGCTTAACGCAGATATCATTTTTTTTGGATCCTCCCTTTTTAATAATGGATTCCATTGTGGTATATCCACTGAATAGCCATCTTCGCCATAAGGAAATAGCAAAGGGTACTGTAAGGCATGGTATGATCGATGCACCTCACTAATGCGATGTAATTTATTATAATGGCTTTCAATAATAATATCGCGCTTTGCAAATTGCTGACCAACAATAACTATAGCTACTTCGCTTAATAGAGGTGCATTGTAAAGCCCTTTGTGTGCACCAGCGGGTGTTCGATCAGCATGTATAACCAATTTATAATCTTTAGTACTTATTGGTATTTTATTGAGAGCCATTTTTAGATCTTTTACATAACGATTATGATGATGAAACATACATTGAAGATCCTTTACTACGCTTAAATCAACATTTGGAATATTTTTGCAACGTAGTTGAGCTTCCTTTTCATCATCACCAACAAAATAAATTTGAAGAAACTGCATTTCTTCATTTGGCAAAGGTCGGACACTACCAATTAAGTGATACACTTGTCCTTGGACTTTAAAGGTTGACCAACTTTCATTTATAATTTTTGTACTACCAAAAGAAGTCATTTGAAAGCAGCTGTTATACTTTCTTATACGATCAATGAAATGATCATGCTTGGGATGTCCACCAATTATTAA
Source organism: Scaptomyza flava (assembly GCA_030179655.1). Classification (NCBI taxonomy): domain Eukaryota; kingdom Metazoa; phylum Arthropoda; class Insecta; order Diptera; family Drosophilidae; genus Scaptomyza; species Scaptomyza flava. The sequence continues at coordinate 23,030,694 of JARNME010000314.1, read as the reverse complement.
GCTCTTAAGTGGATCAGGCAAACTTTCATTTCGTGAAAGCTTAAATTTTCCTGCCTTGCAACAGATACCCAGAGGCTCATTTTTCCACTTTAAAGCATTACAATGTTTGCATATCAAATTCATACTACCAAGTTGAGTAATTTTATCTGACTTATAAGCTATTTCAAAATAATAGTTTAGGCCAGACATGGCTTTAACACTCCATGCACGCAAACGCCTTTCTTGACGTGCATTAGGATTATTATCCTGATGTCGTCTCACTGCATCTCTATTAGCTTGAGGATTATCAGCCTGATGTCTTCTCTTTGCAGCTTTATGAGCTTCTGGATTATTAACCTGATATCTTTTTGATGCTTCTATGTGCTTACCCTTATTTTTTTCAAGATATTTTTCAACTATATGTGTTCGTACCGTTTGTGTTGTTTTGTCGGTGAACCGACTACGTCTTTTAACGGGATTTTTAACATTTTCAGTTATACATTCACTTGACGTATCGGTATCTTGAGTTAATACTTCCTCTAAAGGAATATAAACATCAAAATGTCCATTCATTAATTCGCCGGTAAAACGCAACTTTTTCACAGGATGCATATCATTTCCTAATGATAGATATAAGTTTCCATTTAGAAAAACTTGAAAATTTACAGCATAAATTTCTGCTGCTGCTTGAAGCTCACATGCAGTACCATAAGTATATGAATTTGACATAGTGCACTCATATTGTTCAGAAGAGCTATAACACTCTCCATTTATGTTCATGCTGAAGCAAGCAAAAGTTTCCCAGTTGGTAACGACATGGGTTACAATATGTTGGCGTATGGTGCCATGGAAGCCTTGCCTACCATATTAAAGGTAGGAAATAGATCTAAAAAGGCAGGCTCCATCACCAAATATGCGAACAACTGAATGCGGCACCAAAACACCACTTATATCTAAAGTTTCAATAGACATCTTTTAATTTGGCTGTGAGACAATTGACTTCACTGTAAAACGATTGTTACAACGTTACAGTGTCTATAGGTAAGTATAAAATTCAATAAAATTGAATATGCCAACTTATGTTATTTTAATAGCATATTCAGACTGCTTAGTTTTATTTGATTTTTAAATGCACTAAAGCAGCGTCTATTTGACTATTATATAATATGCAAAATAGAAGACAACTATATATAATGTTGCTTCAATTATTAAGTCTAAAATCGACTTATTATTTTTGTTTAAAAAAAAAACAACAAAACAAATTAACAACTTAATTTAAAGTAAGTATTATAAATAAATAAATACTTCAAAATAAGTCAAAAATTGACTTCACTGTACAACGTTACAGCGTCTATACAAAGTATAGAATTCAATAAAGTTGAATATACCAACTTATATTATTTTAATAGAATATTCAGACTGCTTAGTTTTATTTGATTTTTAAATGCACTTAAGCAGCGTCTATATAACTATTATATAATATGCAAAATAGAAGACAACTATATACAATGTTGCTTCAATTGCTTCAATTATTGAGTCGAAAAACGACTTATTAATTTTGTTTAAAAAAATAACAACAAAACAAATTAACAACTTAATTTAAAGTAAGTATTATAAATAAATAAATACTTCAAAAAAAGTCAAAAATTGACTTCACTGTACAACGTTACAGCGTCTATACAAAGTATAGAATTCAATAAAGTTGAATATACCAACTTATATTATTTTGATAGAATATTCAGACTGCTTAGTTTTATTTGATTTTTAAATGCACTAAAGCAGCGTCTATATAACTATTATATAATATGCAAAATAGAAGACAGCTATATATAATGTTGCTTCAATTATTAAGTCGAAAATCAACTTAATTTTCTTGTGTGCAAAAAACAACTAAAGAAATTAAAATACGTTGATTGTTATTTAAATATTTAAATAATAGCAATTAAATTTTTGTTTAACTTATCATAAAATACGTATTTTAAATTAACTTATATATATACGTATTTTAAAGGAATGTTTAAATATATATATAGATATAGATATACGAAAATCAGAATATTGAAAAACTCACTGATCCAAAAAGTAACTTTCGATGTTATTATTATCCTTAATATAAACAATATTATTATTAAAAAATTCACTGAAACGAAAATTAACTTTCTTTGTTCACATTAAATATGAACTAAAATGCATAACCAATTCTCTTACCATCGTATGTAAAAACATAATGTTGGAAAGAGCATTACAGTTATTCATCTAAGCAACAGACACCGAGCTCTAACATACAACGCTTGCACTTAAGAGCTAGGTATAGTTGGTGCAAATTAGGCAATGCCATTCCATTAACTGCAGCCTCTTAGTTATGGCAAGCTTAGCTTAGTGAGTGCGGAGGAGATAGGGATATTAAGATTTATGTTTGACATGCAGAGCGCGCGCATAAACAAAAGAGTGAGCGTAAATAACAACAAAGACGCATGATTGCATTCAAATTATTTTATATGTAGCGGCAGTCATAAGAGCGACGCACGCGCTGATCAAGCTTTAAGCCGCTCTTTGTGATGCAGACATGCATATATTCACTCAGCTGAGCATGCTGCTTGCAGTGAGTACCATTAACAGTTATATTTCTTCTTCTTTGTTCTTCTCTCTGTTATCTTACTGTGGCTACAAAATATTAGAAAGCAATCGATGCGTAAAATATAAAATTTTTTTATACCCTAAACCATGAAATGGGTATATTTGTTTTGTGTAAAAGTGTGTAAAAGGCAAAAAGAAGCATCTGCAACCCCATATATAAAGTATATATATTCTTGATCAGCATAAACAGCCGAGTCGATATAGCCATGACCGTATGTCCTTCTGTCAGTCTGTCCGTCCGTCCGTCCGTATGTATAAACGCGTCAATCTCAAAGACTAAAAATGCTAGAAACTTCCAATTTGGATCATAACTTCTCCTAATCCACAGGCAGATCAAGTTTATTTCAAACTATCGATAACTATTCTCGTTTCCGATATACATATGGAATCGATTACGAAAAAATCGCGAATTTAGAAAATGTAAAAATAGGAGTTGAAACCATGGATAACTTTATAACTTCCATGAAAATTTGATCCAAATCGGTTAAGAAACACATAAGTCAAGAAAAACTCACTTCTGCAAGTCATTTAATACACGGGTTCAGGGTATCTTTTAGTCGGGATTTCTCGACTAAAACCTTCTTACTTGTTTTCAGATTCGCTCGCGCATCGCTCTTCATGTTCGGCGCTAGATGACAAATTATTTTTAAATCGCGCCTTCGTTGTTGGCTATTTCGGCTAATTCTCTTATCTAAGCGCGCGCTCTGCAAGTCAAACAAAGAGCGTAGTATCGCAACCTTCTTCACACGCACTGAATCAATGCAAAACATATCTAAGAGGCTGCAGTTAAGTGAATTGTATATTGCCTTTAGCTTTAATTTAGTGTGTGTGCGGAGGAGCTAGGGTTATTAAACTTTATGATTGACATGCAAAGCGCGCACATAAAATAGAGAGTGAACGTAAATGAGCAACAACAAAGGCGCATGATCGGAGCGAGATTTCAAATTATCTGATTATCATAAGAGCAACACACGCGCTTATGTGAACGCCCTTTGCTTATTCAAAATTGTATATCAATAATATATCAATAAATATTAGTGTGTTACGTTTTGTCTAAGTTATATACGCAGCAAGTAGGCGAGTCCACCCCCAAAACATATTCTGGTGTGGGAAATTTTTCTAGACGTACCAAGTTTTGTTATGTTGTTGTTGTTTTTTTAAAATCAATGACACCAACAAAAAGTAGCAGTGCGGGCCCAACAACAACAACAACAACAACAAACGCTTCTTGCAAGTGTACGAACCTTTTTTTTTATGACACTTTGCTTGCGGGACTCAAAGGCGTCATTGCCCATTGTTTTGTTTTTGTATTCTCGCTCGCGATCGAGCTCTCAGCTTGTGGGACAATCAGGCGACAGTAGTGGAATGGGTAATTGTTGTAATTATTTTATTATCTTAAGAGCAACACGCGCCCTTATGTGAACACCCTATGCTTGGTCGCAATTGCATATCAATAACATATTAATAATGTTAGTTAGTTTTGTCTAAGTTATATAAGCAGCAAGTAGGCAAATCCACCCCAATAAAATATTCTGGTGTGGGTAATTTTTTTAGACGCACCAAGTTTTGTTTTGTTGTTTTTGTTTTTTTAAATCAATCACGCCAACAAAAAGTAGCAGTGCCGGCCCAACAACAACAACAACAACAAACGCTTCTTGCAAGTGTACGAACCTTTTTTTTATGACACTTTGCTTGCGGGACTCAAAGGCGTCATTGCCCATTGTTTTGTTTTTGTATTCTCGCTCGCGATCGAGCTCTCAGCTTGTCCGACAATCTGGCGACAGTAGTGGAATGGGTAATTGTTGTAATTGTAATTTGATTTTTAAAATGGGTAAAAAGTGCTCCAAATCGTATGGGAGGTACTTGAAGGAGTTGTCCAAATAAAAATTCCTTTCTTAGTGCTCACTTTCAACCTGCATAAAATATTGTGTGAAAATTTCAGCCTTGTAGCTCTTTTCGTTTAGGCTGTGGCAATGTCAACAATCACTTAGGACAAACTCTTTTATATATAGAGATGAACATAAATATTCCTTAAAATAAACGGTAATTCAGTACACATTATAGTATGATGCGATATATCATCATCGAGAAACCAGTTTTGTACATATTTTTTGTTTTATTTATTTTTTTTTATTATACTCGATACCGAAGGTAAAGAGTATATTGGGTTTGTGCAATGTCCGTCATGGTGTCCGTCCGTCTGTCCGTCTGTATGTTCGCAACTTTTTTCCACACCCTTCAAGCTAGAGACTTGAAACTTTCCAATTCTCTTTATCTATGGGATAGTAAATTAAAGTGTCAAGATGGGGGTTCTACGATAACTGGGGGGCTGGCAAATCGATAAATTCGATAACTCAAAACCGATAAATCCTCATATTTCGCACATCCTTACAGCTAGAAAATTTGGTGGGCAGATAGCTACTAGCAACCCCCAAAAAACTGCATCAAAATTTTGGAGCCACGCCCACCCATTCCGCCCCCAGCCCCCCCGCAATTTAAAGTCAAAAAAACGTATATCTCCCACAGTTTTTGAGCTAGAGCCACCAAATTTTGTGCCAAGATAGGTGATGATGACCCCCCAAAAACTGCAACTGGATGCCACGCCCACCGATACTGCTCTAGCCGCCCCCATCCACCCCAACGCTTCGTCAAAAACGGGAATGCGTGTATCTTCCAGAGTTGTGGAGCTAGAGCCTCCAAATTTGGTAGAAAGCTAGCTGGTAACGACCCCCAAAAAACTGCATCAAAATTTTGGAGCCACGCCCACCCATTCCGCCCCCAGACCCCCCGCATTTTGAAATCAGAAATGGCTATATCTCCCACAGTTTTTGAGCTAGAGCCACCAAATTTGGTGCCAAGATAGGTGATGATGACCCCCCAAAAACTGCATCAAAAGTTTGGATGCCACGCCCACCAATACCACCCTAGCCGCCCCCATCCACCCCAACGCTTCGTCAAAAACGGGAATGCGTGTATCTTCCAGAGTTGTGCAGCTAGAGCCACCAAAACTTTATCAAAGTTTTGGAGCCACTCGCACCCCTTCCACCCCCCTTTCCCTACCTTTTACAAACTTTGAGCTAGAGTCACCAAATTTTGTATGAAGATAGCAATTGACATTCCACATAGATCTGCATAAAAAATTTGGATGCCACGCCCACCCATACCGCCCCCAGCCCCCCTTTCCCCACTTTATACAAACTTCGAGCTAGAGTCACCAAATTTGGTATGAAGATAGCAATTGACATTCCACATAGATCTGCATAAAAAATTTGGATGCCACGCCCACCCATACCGCCCCCAGCCCCCCTTTCCCCACTTTTACAAACTTTGAGCTAGAGTCACCAAATTTGTTATGAAGATAGCAATTGACATTCCACATGAATGGGCATCAAAATTTTTAATACTGGTATCGAGTATACCGCAGTCGGTTGCGTCCGACTGCAACGTTTCCACATGTTTTTTTTTTATAAATGCTGCTAACATTATATTTTATTATATATATATATACAGTACGACCTCGGTTAACGCAACCTATTAAAATTTGGCCAGTTGCGAAAACTGAGGTGGTTGCGAAAACTGAGGTGCAATTTTCTGGTGGCCACGCGACCTTTTTAAATAAAAGATGCCTTCGCTTACCTTTAAAATTAAATTTTATCGAATAAGACTTTGTTTAAAGCAAGAATTTCATATTGTTTTACCTATTTTTTAAAAAATTGAGAAATTCGGGTCTGTACTTTTTTACAATTTCTTTAGAAATGGGAAAATTACGCTCTCTTTGTGTTAGAAACCACGCGTACAATGATTTCTCCATATTATCATTTTCGCAAGCATGTAAAAAAAAACAAAAAGAGAACGAAAGAAAAGTGGTAAAACCGAACTAAAACATACTTTTCCTTAGGAAGTTGCGTTAAATAAGGTAATTTTTTTTTTAAAGTTGCGTTAACAGAGTCAACAATGTTAAGAATTCGGGTGTTGCAATAATCGAGGAGTTGCGTGTAACGAGGGTTGCGTTAACCGAGGTCGTACTGTATATACTGGATTATAATTTCTTTGCGTACCAAATACACACAAAATGTGATTTAATTTCAGTTGAATTTTGTTTTCTTTAAGCTTTTCGCTTTTCGCTTTGGGTGTCTTCTAACTGGAAAATCGAGTAATTTGCTATGAGCTGCATTTTTGTTTAGGTTTATCCAAATAAAGTTATTGAAATTATTATTTTTAGTGTTTATCTATCTCTAAAAAAGAGCATTGTATGTTAAATTTTCTAAAAGTGCCTCTAAGACTTTTTATTTTCATTTTCATTGACGTGTTATTTATTTGTAGTTAATATATGTGTATGAAAAAGCATAGGAAGAAAATTCGTCAGTAAACTAGAGTCCGGTTCATATTATATATAGTTTAAGAGTCGTTATTTTGTTAAAGTGTTAGCTTAAAGCTGTTTTGCCACAACTTGTGCTTGGCAACCGAAGCAATCCCGTTCGGCCCATTTAGATCAAACGAATTATACAAAGTTACAGGGTATCCATTTCTATAACACGCTTGAAGTCACACACACACACACACACATAGAGCGCACACCCTGCCCACACAGCCAATGACTTTGTAGACCAGAGGAAAATGATAATGTCTCTCTCTATACATTTATATATTTACATAAATATACATATATATAATATAAAAATTCATAAAAATTGAAAATCTGTTGCCCTCCAAGGTTTCAACAAACGCTTGTTTTTATGTCTAAACCTGTACCAAAAAAACAAACATAAACAAAAACAAACAAAATACAAACAATTATAAATAATAAGTAATAAATATTTATATACTTATATAAAGTATATAGTATATATATATAAATTTATAATAACAAATGAATGCAAAGAGAGTTGCCCTATATTTTTTAGAGCAATATTTTCCTACTCTTCGAAGAGCAACAACAAAAACTATATATATTGAACAAACAAATGTAACTTGATTTATGTTTATCGCTGGTACAGCATATATATATATAGATAAATCTGTATAAAACTTTAGGAACACAACTTGTTTACTGAAAAAAAATAAGGTAATGTGCTGAAGCGCCAATTGTTTTTGACTGATTTCGGGCTTAAGGAGCTGCAACAAAAGCACACACACACACACACACAATGAAATGCCATACGAATATGAATTGTATTTGAAACGCATCTCAAATAGAACAAACTGCATGTAAATATATACATTACAACTTTATAAAATACAAACTGAACAGATTCATAAATAAAAAAAAAAAGATTGTTATGAGTAGAGAGCACATAAAAACAGAGAATGTCAAATTGATCGATATTGTCAAAGTAAAAAAACAATTATACTTAGTTTGTTTTAAGTATTCTGGGAATATTTTAGAATAAATTCCAGAAAAAGCTGCAACAACTTTGAAGCTTTAAGTACAGATTGCTTGAAATAGGTATTAAATATTTCAATAAATAACAAAGATTCTCAATATAAGAATCGGGCTAGAGTCCAGATTAACTGAAATTGCAAGCGAAAATTCTATATCAGAGCTTGGAACCTGTTGAACGAGATTTTATGTTAGTACAGTCAAACAGAATCTCAAAAGTTTGCTATTGGTAAGAGCAAGCAAAATAGCTTTTCGTCTCAGGCAGACGAAGATAGGCCTGTGCACGAGCGCGTTAGCGATAGCGTAAAGCATGTGCAGCCGTTTTTCGTTCAGTTGCCCTAGCCAAAGAGTATAGAAAATCTGAAGAGTTTGCAATTGGTTAGAAAAGCTATTTCTCAGGCATCCCAGGTAGACAATAACTGTAATTTGCATTTGCTTGTGATGTTTTCGAATGGCATTGATTGCATAGATGTACAATTACAGAAGAATTTCAGTTTTGCAATAGCTGATCATTCATTTACTTATATTTGTCAATTCTATGACCCCAGCCAACAATAACTAACAGTTATGTTGCGATGCCCACAAATTCCGAAAGTGTATTCAGTAGTTCACTTGTCGAAGACACAGACAAAGAAATAATATCAACAAGTAAGAAGGCTACCGCCCCAGCCCCCCTTTCCCCACATTTAACAATTTTCGAGCTAGAATCACCAAATTTGGTATGAAGATAGCAATTGACATTCCACAAAGATCTGCATAAATAATTTGGATGCCACGCCCACTCATACCGCCCCCAGCCCCCCTTTCCCCACATTTAACAATTTTCGAGCTAGAGTCACCAAATTTGGTATGAAGATAGCAATTGACATTCCACAAAGATGTGCATCAAAACTTTGGATGCCACGCCCACCCACACCGCCCCCAGCCCCCCTTTCCCCACTCCTTACAAACTTCGAGCTAGAGTCACCAAATTTGGTATGAAGATAGCAATTGACATTTCACAAAGATCTGCAGTAAAAATTTGGATGCCACACCCACCCATACCGCCCCCAGCCCCCCTTTCCCAACTTTTAACAATTTTCGAGCTAGAGTCACCAAATTTGGTATGAAGATAGCAATTGACATTCCACACAGATCTGCATCAAAAATTTGGATGCCACGCCCACTAATACCGCCCCCAGCCCCCCCTTTCCCCACATCTAACAATTTTCGAGCTAGAGTCACCAAATATGGTATGAAGATAGCAATTGACATTTCGCAAAGATCTGCAGTAAAAATTTGGATGCCACACCCACCCATACCGCCCCCAGCCCCCCTTTCAACAGCTCTTACAAAATTTCAGCTAGAGTCACCAAATTTGGAAGGAAGATAGTTGGTGGCATCCCTATCTGCATCGGAGAATCTTTAAGGCAGCGTACACCCCTGGCCCATCCGTACCCCTTTGCAATCAGGCCTCTTTTTACCTGTTTTAATACTGGTATCGAGTATGCCGCAGTCGGTTGCGTCCGACTGCAACGTTTCCACTTGTTTGTTTTGATTTTTGCAATATTTAAATTCACAAAAAAAAAAAAAATTATGCTATTTGTAATGCAAAATTTAAAGTACTGTAATATTATGTTGATAAACGGCATAATGCTAGCTATAAATATATATTCCATATTTTATATATTATTATTAATATAAATAATAATTTAGTGCACTTTGCATTTATTTTGCTATATTGTGTTTAACATAATAAATAATTTGCATAATATTTTTTTTTTACGTAAATTTAGAATTTACAAAATTTATTGTATTTAGTTTTTCTTACGTTTTTCCCTTTGGCCGGGAAATTGGGAGGAAGTGTTGAATTTCTTACAAAATCAAATAAAACAAAAACAAATTCAAAAACAAAAAAATTAAATAATTGTATTTTTGTTTAGGTTTAAGGTTACTTTTAACTATCTTTTACTTTGAGTTCGCCTTTTTGTTTGTTTGTTTTTTGAGTTTTCAGGTGATTTTTGTTAGGTATGTTTTGTTATTTAGTCGTGTGCATTTAGATCAAACGATTTATACAAAGTTACAGGGTATCCATTTCTATAACACGCTTGAAGTCTGACACACACACACACACACACATAGAGCGCACACCCTGCCCACACAGCCAATGACTTTTTAGACCAGAGGAAAATGATAATGTCTCTCTCTCTATATATATATATTTACATAAATATACATATATATAATATAAAAATTCATAAAAATTGAAAATCTGTTGCCCTCCAAGGTTTCAACAAACGCTTGTTTTTATGTCTAAACCTGTTCCAAAAAAAAAACAAACATAAACAAAAACAAACAAAATACAAACAATTATTAATAATAATAATAAATATTTATATACATATATGTATAAAGTATATAGCATACATATATACATTTATAATAACAAATGAATGCAAAGAGAGTTGCCCTATATTTTTTAGAGCAATATTTTTTGTTATATTTAGCGTTCCATTCCGTTGTAAACATTGCACAAACACAAAGTAGCGATCTGGCAGCACTAAGTTTATATGTACACTGCAGTGCACTGATATATTGAATTCCTTTATGTTACTTACTTCTAAAAATACTCTTCGAGTGAGCAGACGTACACGCTTTGTAAGCAACGAATAAAACTTTAAACCCAATAGGTTATGGGCCCAGCCCCAGCCACAAGTTACTTGTTGAAAACAATTATAAAGAAAGTTTAATTAGAAAGCCGTGAAAAATGGCTAATGGACATATCAGAATTGAGCCGCTAAACGCGAACAATTATGATACGTGGAAGTTGCAAATGCGTGCAGTTCTTGTGAAAAACGAATTGTGGAAATACGTCGAAGGCACAAAAATTTGTCCTGACGAAACTGCAGCAAAACTCGCTTGGGAAATCCAAGACGAAAAAGCGTGTGGAGATATTTTGTTGTCAGTAAGTCCATCAGAGCTGGCCATAATAGAGAATTGTGTGACATCAAAAGATTGCTGGTCAAAATTGCAAGAAGTATTTCAGTCAAAAGGGCCTGTGCGCAAAGCAAGCCATCTGAAAAAAATAGCGCTGTCGCGCATGAATGCAGGCGACGACGTGCGACATCACTTAAATGAGTTTTTCGATGCGGTGAAAAAACTAAAAGAAATTGGTGTTGCGATTGGGGACGATTTATTAGCAATTCTATTACTATACAGTTTGCCAGATTCATACGAAACCTTTCGATGTGCAATGGAGACACGGGATGACTTACCACACCCCGATGTATTGCGAGTGAAGATTCTAGAAGAATCAGAAGCACGTAAATCGAAGGAAGACCGTGGAGAGCAAAAAGCAATGTTCGTTAACCGTCGAAAAGACAAGCAAAACGGCAAAAGCGACAAGAACGGTAAATCCCAAAAGGAGACTAGAATATGTTTTGCATGTGGTAAAGCCGGCCACATAGCAAAAGACTGCCGAAAAAGAAACGGTACTGTACAGAAAAATAATGAGAGAGCAACTAATGAGAGTATGCTAAGCGAGATTCAAAGCATGTACGCAGAGAGGCATAACGGTGGATCATGGTGTCTAGGCAGTGGCTGTTCGGCACACATGAGCTCGAGTAAAGGCGAATTCCGTAGCATGAAAAATATCGAGAAAACTTTACACTTAGCGAACAACAACACAACAAGAATCAACGGCATCGGCGAAATAACAATGACTGCAATTAAAGGAAACAACCAAAGAGAAAATATAGATCTTAAAGAAGTGTTCTATGTCGAAGATTTACGTCAAAATTTATTGTCCGTTTCCAAAATCATAGACCATGGCTTTGAGGTACATTTTAGAAAAAATGAAGCAGTAATTGTGAAAAACAAACAACATGTTAACAAGGCAGAGGTGAACGACATAAATGACATAAACATGTGGCACTACCGTATGGGACACGTTAATGAGAACGATTTAAAGAGAATGGCTACAAGTGGAAAGGCCTACGGCATGAGCTTCGATAAAAAGGCGCAATTATCAAAATGTGAAATTTGTATACGCGAAAAGCAAACGGCAAACAATCACAAGAGCACCAACAGACAGCGAACCAGTGAACTGCTTGAGATCGTGCACAGTGACGTGTGCGGCCCGATGAGAACTGAGTCAATGAACGGTTCTAAATATGTAGTAACTTTTATTGATGACTACTCGAGATTCTGCGAAGTAAACTTCATCAAACAGAAGTCAGAAGTTTTTGAAGCTTTCAAAACTTACAAAGCAAAAGCGGAGACCTTCACCAACAAAAAGATAAAAGCTCTACAATCGGATAATGGTACCGAATACTGCAATAACGAATTCAATGATTTTTTGAGGAAGCACGGAATTGCACGGAGGCTGTCCACACCACATACTCCGCAGCAAAATGGCTTAGCAGAGCGACACAATCGTACATTAATAGAAATGGCAAGGTGCATGATGCGGCAATCTGGAGCACCACCATCAATTTGGGCAGAAGCAGTCAACACAGCAAGTTACATACGAAACCGATGCGTCACAAAAGGGTTAAACGGAGAAATACCATTCACATACTGGACGAAGAAAATTCCAACAGTGGCTCACCTACGCATTTTTGGGACAAAGGCATATGCAATTATAAAAGGTGGCAATCGTGGCAAGTTTGAGACGAAATCTGAAGAATGTATATTGGTCAGCTACTCAACGGAATCAAAAGCTTATCGACTATGGTCCCCGGAAAGGCGCAAGGTAATAATTAGTAACGACGTCAAGTTCTTGAATATTCCAGGGTTCAAGAGCGAATACCAGGATTTCTTCAGCACTGAAGTTATCGTAGAGAATGGCATTTCAAACAGCGAGATAAATGCACGGCAACAACAAAGCGAGGGTTCATCCAGCGAAGATGACTCCAATGACAAAGTGCAACGACATGGCAGAGGGCGTCCCAATCTTTTGAGGACAGGCCAAAGAGGTAGACCACGCAAGGTGTACCAACCACCAAATCCAAGGCTGAGCGGCGACAGCGTTAGCGAGCAATATTCTAACTCATCGTCTGAGAATGAATTTGAGGAATGCGAGATGGCATTTACAGCGACAGCAGGTGACCCCATCACAATCAAAGAGGCGGAAAGTTCGAGCGATGCTAAATACTGGATCAGAGCGATCGAAGACGAGTTCATGGCGCATGTACAGAGTGGTACATGGAAAATAGTGGAACGCCTTGCTGATAAGAAAGTTATTGGTAGCAAAATGGTGTTTCGCACAAAAGAAGCTGGTACCTTACCGGCCAAAAAAAAGCGAGGTTAGTCGCAAAAGGGTACTCGCAGAGACCTGGTGAAGATTTCCATGAAACGTATTCACCCGTAGTGCGATTTACATCGGTCAGAATGCTGGCAGCGTTGGCAGCAGAGTCTGACATGGAAATACATCAAATGGACGTGGTGACAGCATACCTAAACGGAGAGCTGAAGGAGAGCGTCTACATGGAAATACCAGAGGGATTGGAGGATTTCACAGGCAAATTGAAATCAGGTGCAGCCATTGGTTCGAAGCAGGATCAAATTAACAAAGAACACGTGAAAGCGGTAAAGACATGGCGAAAGGCGTTGATCGAGACGAAAAGTCCCGTTTGCCTACTGGAGAAAGCTCTGTATGGATTACGTCAATCTGGTTTGCAATGGTACCGCAAACTAACGGAGAAGCTGCAAGAGATGGGTCTGGAGGCAACTATACAAGACCCTTGCGTATTCGTGAAACGACAGGAGGATAAGATTCTCTTAATCATGATTTACGTTGATGATTTGCTGCTAGCGTCAAATCATCCAAAGTGGCTACAGCAAACGAAAAGTTCCCTTGGAGATGCGTTCGATATGAAAGACATCGGTCCAGTGAAAACGTGCCTGGGCATAGATTTCCAACAAAATTTGGAAAATCATCAACTCTTCATCTCACAAGAGCTGTACACTAATACCATTTTAAAAAGATTTGGTATGGCAGAATGCAAGCCTGCATTGACCCCCATAGAAGCGAATTGTACCTTGAGGCGATCTGAGTCCCCCGATGAGGAGGAAATGAGAAGGTATCCTTATCAGAGCTTAATAGGTGCTTTAATGTTTCTTTCAGTAACAACCAGACCGGATATTGCTTATGCCGTGAACTTCCTGAGCCACTTTAATTCATGTTATGAAGCGGAACACTGGAAAGCGGCAAAACGCATACTGCGATACCTAAGCGGTACGAAGCAGCTTGGTCTGTTGTACAGAAAAACAGGCGAAAATCTTTACGGCGTAGTAGATGCAGATTGGGGTGCAAACTTAAGCGACAGGCGCTCCTATACTGGTCTAGCATTCGTCATGGCTGGCGCAGCCATAAGTTGGGAAGCGCGAAAACAGCGTACTGTGGCAATATCCAGCACAGAGGCTGAATATTTGGCCATGTCAGATGCAGCAAAGGAAGCCTTATATCTAAAGGAGCTTCTTAGCAAGGTGGGCAGGAAATGCCCATCCGTGGTTCTCTTCAACGACAACCAGAGCGCTCAGAGATTAGTAAAAGGATTCGGCTTCCATCCACGCACGAAGCACATCGATGTGCGCCATCACTTCATACAGCAGAAGCACCAAAACGGCGACATCAGCGTGGAATATATGCAGACAGAACACATGCCGGCAGACGTCCTAACGAAGGGTCTGAGCAGCACTAAGCACCAAAAGTGCATATTATCATTGGGCGTCACTTATATATAATCTGCAGAATAGCTACTTTGAGGGGGCGTGTTATATTTAGCGTTCCATTCCGTTGTAAACATTGCACAAACACAAAGTAGCGATCTGGCAGCACTAAGTTTATATGTACACTGATGTGCACTGATATATTGAATTCCTTTATGTTACTAACTTCTAAAAATACTCTTCGAGTGAGCAGACGTACACGCTTTGTAAGCAACGAATAAAACTTTAAACCCAATATTTTTCTTCTTTTCGAAGAGCAACAACAAAAACTATATATATTGAACAAACAAATGTAACTTGATTTATGTTTATCGCTGGTACAGCATATATATATATATATATATATATATATATATATATATATATATATATATATATATATATATATATAAAGATAAATCTGTATAAAACTATAGGAACACAACTTGTTTACTGAAAAAAAATAAGGTAATGTGCTGAAGCGCCGATTGTTTTTGACTGATTTCGGGCTTAAGGAGCTGCAACAAAAGCACACACACACACACACACACACACACACAATGAAATGCCATACGAATATGAATTGTATTTGAAACGCATCTCAAATAGAACAAACTGCATGTAAATATATACATTACAACTTTATAAAATACAAACTGAACAGATTCATAAATAAAAAAAAAAAAGATTGTTATGAGTAGAGAGCACATAAAAACAGAGAATGTCAAATTGATCGATATTGTCAAAGTAAAAAAACAATTATACTTAGTTTGTTTTAAGTATTCTGGGAATATTTTAGAATAAATTCCAGAAAAAGCTGCAACAACTTTGAAGCTTTAAGTACAGATTGCTTGAAATAGGTATTAAAATATTTCAATAAATAACAAGATCTCAATATAGAATCGGGCTAGAGTCCAGATTAACTGAAATTGCAAGCGAAAATTCTATATCAGAGCTTGGAACCTGTTGAACGAGATTTTATGTTAGTACAGTCAAACAGAATCTCAAAAGATTGCTATTGGTAAGAGCAAGCAAAATAGCTTTTCGTCTCAGGCAGACGAAGATAGGCTTGTGCACGAGCGCGTTAGCGATAGCGTAAAGCATGTGCAGCCGTTTTTCGTTCAGTTGCCCTAGCCAAAGAGTATAGAAAATCTGAAGAGTTTGCAATTGGTTAGAAAAGCTATTTCTCAGGCATCCCAGGTAGACAATAACTGTAATTTGCATTTGCTTGTGATGTTTTCGAATGGCATTGATTGCATAGATGTACAATTACAGAAGAATTTCAGTTTTGCAATAGCTGATCATTCATATTCTTAAATTTGTCAATTCTATGACCCCAGTCAACAATAACTAACAGTTATGTTGCGATGCCCACAAATTCCGAAAGTGTATTCAGTAGTTCACTTGTCGAAGACACAGACAAAGAAATAATATCAACAAGTAAGAAGGCTCTAGTCGAGAGAGCCCGACTAGAAGATACCCTGAACCCAGTTGCAATAAATAAATTAAATTAATAATTGACTTTGGTATAAGGACTTAGCTTCAATCGATTAAACTCGATATCTCCGGTGTTTCTTAACCGATTTGGACGAAATTTTCAGAAAAATTCTATCGTTACCCATTATTTCAACCCTCATTTTAACGTTTTCCATTGTGTTTATCGGAAACCAGAATAGTTATCGATAATTTGAAGCAAACTTGTTCTGCTTATGGTATAGGAGAACTTATATCTTGTAGTCTGTGAGATCCACGCGTTCATACAGATGGACAGACGGACATGGCTATATTGTCTCGGTTGTTGATGCTGATCAAGAATATATATACTTTATGGGGTCGGAGAAGCTTCCTTCTGCATGTTACATCGTTTTGCACAAAACCATTATACCCTTATTTACCCATTTTATGGGTTAAGGGTAAAAAAACACTCAAAAACACACAAAGCATATTTGCTACATTAAATTATATATTTTGCGATATAAAATATATAAGTAATGCTTTTAATAAGAGATCAGCGCTGCATCCTTTTTGTGGCTTTCGATATTGAATCTGTAAAATAAATGCGCAAATGTATTGAGCATGTTTAAGAACATTAAGGTTCGATGAGCTACTTACAACTTAATGTATTCAAATCTAGCATTAACGTCTATAATTTGGAATTTGGTTCGTTGTTAGTTGCGTTGAAACAGTGAGAGCAAATTGGATACATGAAAGTTATTTGTATCTTTACTATATAGAAGATCAGAGCTGGATCTTGTTCCTAGTAATTTGCTTCTGAACCTATGACATAAGTATATATAAAATGCTGAAATACACACTGCGATTCATGTTGCACTTACATATTGATTATCACTTGTAAATTTTAAATTGTTTTTCAAATACATATTTGAAGTATGTGCATGTAGACCAAAAACATATTAAACATGCATCAGAATTAGTTGAAAGATCAGCGCTGTATCCTGTTTGAATAAAATTATAAATATGCTGTTTTCAATATGTAAATATGCATTATGTACTTACATCAAACAATATTCGTAAACTAAACATGTAACGCATTAAATAGTTGTGATGCTACACACGGAAGTATTCATCAACATAATCACTGGTAGAATTCACGATGAATACTTTTCAGTGACTTTTGAACGTTGGTTAAAGTACGCGGAGACAAGGCCTGCGAAATAACTTTGTCGAAGGCACTGTGAGCCATCAATTCCTTAAAAAACAACTTGGCATTAGTGCGTGTCTCCAAGCAGCCTTCTTGCAACAACTTTGCACCGATGTCAAATAGCCTCTCCCTATATTCACGAGTCAAATTCTCATAGATGCGCTTGTTGCCCAAACGTTCCACTAGCTTTATCATAAGCTTCGATGTAGTTGTCTTGACAACGGCATGCTGGTGGCATATGCCTTTTGCGGCCATCAGGTTAATGATTTTATGTGGTTGCATATGGGCCACCATAGATTCCAAGGCGTTCATGGCATCTTCACGTAAGAAATGATTCATATCGGAAGAGCGCTGCAACAAGGCAGCAACTACTTCATCGCACATAACCTCGATCTTTTTGAGTTTAAATAGCTCGGCGACGCCCATGCAAGCAGCGCGAGATACTTGTGAGCGGTGACTACGAATGAATGGCACAAACTGTATGGTAAGATTCTGCAAGTCAAACTCAACGAACTTAAGATGGAAACGAACTAAACGCGTAAACTTATTAAGAGCCTTTACACGCACCTCCCAGTCAGGAGACCTCAGCCTACCCATTATCTCTATAACGGCTTCATTTGGATTCTCATAAGGTTTATTGATCTCCGAGTCGGACTCGGCCTTTTTAGGATCGACCTTGGGCTGGCGCTCAGGCTTGGGCTCGACCAGCTTCGTTGTCGCCCTTGAAATTGGTTTAACAGATGTCGCGCGACGTCTTGTATATTGTCCAGACTCTTTGCGTTCTGCAACTTGGCCTTGCGATCTTGATGGATTCGCCCCCTCATTCTTAGCAGTTCCTTGAACTGAGCGCTTGAGCTGATCACACGTAGCGCTGCGTGCACCTATGGACCTACCACGATTTACCTGTGCATTCGGCTTAGACCACAATAATAGCGGCTCTAATTCCACCAGCTGCACAGTTTGTGAAGCCATATCGACGCGTTTTGTATCATCTGCACAACCGCACTGCCGGCACCTTTTCGGACAATTGCCCATATGCATAGATTTCATCGACGGCGTCGGGGATACCGGCGGCGTGTAGTAAACTTCTTCATTCTCCGACGAATCAGAAACGACCTGAAGCGGTTGCACTTGCAACTGAAGCGGTGTGGAGCGTTCGCTGGCCATTGTAATCAAAATATCTCAAGCTAATTTATATTCGTTATTTTTTTTAAATATATTTTCCGTTTGAAAATCTATGCGTTTGACAAATTTTTATTTTTAAAATAAGCATTAGCTCTTGTTGTTGACTTGACAGCTAAGGAAATGCCTGCTTGATAATGATTGTAATTTTTTTAGGCTGCGTTATTATTTCAAGTTCACTGTGTTATATTAAAAACAATTAAATGATTATTAATTACACTGCAACTGTTTAAGTTTTTAGTTTTGATTAAAAATTATATAAATAATTTGAAAAAATAACAAAAATATATTGCGAATATTTAAAGATAAGGAAATCAAAAAGATAAGTTATTTATCTTATTTTAGTCTTTAGTAATTGGATTGCTGTCGAGCCCTTGTTGGTTCACTTATTGGCCCAAACGTTTTCCAAGACGATAAAACACTTTACTTAAATCGGTATATGGTGCAAGTTGCTTCGTGTTTTGCTGTGCTGCACGAATTTTCATTTTAAATTTCATTAAACTGGCTTAGCCTTTGCTTTTGTCATCTTTATTTGGGCGTTTTTCCTGTTGCCTTCTATTTATACACATCAAATAAATAATACTCCATTCGCTATTGCGTTTTCCTCATATTGCAATGATCACATTTGACCAGTTTTTGCCGCTTTTGATATCTGGTCGAGTTTTTGTTGCGGTTTTGCGTTCGAAATGATGTCTATAGTTATTGTTATGGCTTTGAGGAATCACTTTGACTTGGTCGTTTCGGATTCGAGCCATTTAATTTAACATATAATTGCAGTCGCTGCTTTGTCATTGCTCTGCTTTTTCAACTGATAGCAATAGAACATGGCACATACTGCATAGTAACAAATGTATCTCTGTAAGCCGTAGTAGAGTTCGATAAAGACGATACTTAAGGCCGACGATTTGTGAAAGTGCATTAGTAAAAGATATTTATATAATTTAACTAGCAAAAAAGCTTCAGCCTACTGTGATGACAGTTAATATTTTTAACAAAATTCATGGAAAAAAGTTAGCAAAAATAAAATTTTTTCTTGGTTTGGTTGCCATCCCCGAGCAATTAATGGACCATGTATAAACTCTGCTGTTAGCCGACACGGCGGCCATTCAATTAAAATGCATTACAAAATTTACTGCATACACGCGATGGCCGCTTGAATTTTGTGCAATATTTACAAGACTAGTTAGAAAAAACAACAGATATACTACTACCAGCAACAACAATTTCTAACTGCCTATAACAATAAAAGGCGCATGTTTTGCATAAGAGTTGATTTAGTACCAAGCCAATACAAACAGTTTTACCAATATGAATTCAAGCCAGTCTTATAAATTCTACATACATATAAAGTGTTTAGAGTCTTAAGAGAAATTTTGATTGTACTATACTGCAAAGCCGGATTATACCTTGTTGACGTTTTGTTTACTTACTTTCACAAGCAACTGTTTGAAAGACTGCGCAGAACTCATAGTATTTAAATAAAGCCAGCAAGTAAGAAGGCTCAGATTGAGTAAAGTGGAATAAGTTATTACTCCGCAAATGCCAGAATTTGCTGCTGCGTGGCAATCTTCGGTGTTTCTCTGACGATTTTGATAAAATTTTCACCGAAAATACATATATATTGTCTATATTAGTATCTTAAGTTACTTATATTCTACTGTTATCGGTTGCAAGTGTGTATCGGAAAGGGAGTGTGTTATCGATTATTTAAAATATAATTTAGAGCTTATTTTACAGTTCCAAAGGCTCTAGATCTCATCGTTTCTAATGGAGTCACAATTGTTTCCTTCTTGACAACTTCTTTTACCTTTTGAACCATTTTTAGTATTGTATATGCATTCTTTATTAAAATAACAAAAATCAAGTAAGAAGGCTCTAGTCGAGAGAGCCCGACTAGAAGATACCCTGAACCACTTTGCAATAAATAAATTAAATTTATGTAAGACTTTGGTATTCTGACTTAACTTCAATCGATTAAATTCGATATCTCCGGTGTTTCTCAACCGATTTGGACGAAATTCAGAAAGGTTCTATCGTTACCCATTATTTCAACCCTCATTTTAACATTTTCCAAATTCGATATATTTTGTTATCGATTCCATATGTATATCGGAAACCAGAAAAGTTATCGATAATTTGAAGCAAACTTGTTCTGCTAATGGTATAGGATAACTTATATGCAAAATCTGAAGCCTGTAGCTATTGTGGTCTCTGAGATCCGCGTTAATCCAGATGGACAGACGGATGGACAGACGGACAGACGGACATAGCTATATCGTCTCAGCTGTTGATGCTGATCAAGAATATTTATACTTTATGGGGTCGGAGAAGCTTCCTTCTGCGTGTTACATCGTTTTGCACAAAACCATTATACCCTTATTTACCCATTTTATGAGTTAAGGGTATAAAAATAACAAAAATATCGACAAGCAACACTGACAAATTTTTACCGTTCTTGGTGAGCGCTCGCTCACACTTATTGCTTACTGTTTTTGTAATTCTCTATACCATTTGAAAATACCATAAGCAAAGGCAAACTACAATTATTGCTTACCTCGGCTGCCTGAGAGATATATTATCTTACCAATTGCAAACTCTTGAGTTGGTCTTTATTCACTTTAGTACAAGTTTTGAATTGACAAAAAAAGAAGGAGAGAAGGAGACAAATTGTGCTTAGCAACTAAAAAAACATAATGCAAAATGCAAAATAAAGAAATGTAAAACATGAAAGAAAATCTAAGAAGATTTTACATACCCTTGCAGAATGAAGTACAGCTGAAAATTTGAGCTTTTTGATAAAATTTTTTGTCGGATATTTTAAATTACGATTTGTGTATGCCATATCCTTTGTAAATGGCAGCTAATCTCTACAATTTTTACAAAAAGATATCATTTAGGGAAATTTACTGAAAAGTTATGAAATGGATCTGTTGCAAGGGTATCAAAATCAACTGAAAAGTGTTAAGAATAATGCAAATGGTTTATATATACATATATACTATATAAAAACATACACATACATACATCTATATATAGACGTATATATTTATCCCTGGGGCAGAGCATACAGGATGGTGGTCAAGCGCTTTGGCAAAGGCAGAGGTCAAGCGCCCACTGAGTTCGCTCGAGTGAGGGACATAGTGGAAACTCTTTTTCCTCGGAGAACGAGCCCACTCCCACCAGCCCTTGGTCCATCCACAATCGAGGGCTTAATCCCGGTCACGTTGGAAGAGATGGCGATCGCTGCTCGAAAGCTCACCGCCCAAAAAGCCCCGGGCCCAGACGGAGTGCCAAATAGATGCCTTAGCATAGCAATCGCCTTGCGGCCTGGTCTGTTTGCAGAGACTTTCTCCAAATGTCTGCGCGAAGGTACTTTTCCAGATAGGTGGAAGGTACAGAAACTTGTGCTGCTTCCAAAGCCCGACAAGCCCCCTGACGACCCCTCGGCATACAGGCCCATTTGCCTCATTGACAACGGCGGCAAGGTCCTGGAGATGCTAATCTGTGCTAGACTGGAGGATGCCGTACGTAGCGCTGGTGGCCTTTCACCTCACCAATATGGTTTCAGGAAGGCAAAATCCACCACCGATGCAATCAAAGCTGTTGTCGATATCGCGGCTGAGGCTATCGCCGGTACCCGCTGGCGTTTCGGGTGTAAGCAATACTGCCTTGTAGCAACAATAGACGTGAAGAACGCCTTCAACACTGCCGACTGGAGCTGTATCCTGGATGCCCTGGTGCTTCTCCGGGTGCCAGAGTATCTTGTAGCTATTGTGAGGAGCTACTTCGACAACCGAATCCTTCGGTATGACACGGACGAGGGCGAAAAGGAGTATGCTATCTCTGCAGGTGTCCCACAAGGATCTGTTCTAGGTCCTCTCCTGTGGAACATCATGTATGATGGCATACTTAGAATCCAGCTTCCAGCGGGGGCCATGGGGGGGGGGGGGGGGAGATGGCTGCGATGAAGACGCCCAACACGTCTTCTTCCACTGTGGGCGTTTCGCCGAGGATCGACTCGCGGTGGAAAACCTGACGGGCCAGCGTCTATCGCCAACTAACCTGGTGGCCCTTATGCTGGAGAGGCTTGAAGTCTGGCATGCGGTTTGCTCCTTTGCAGCCTCTACGATGGTAGAGCTGCGTCGTTTGGAGAGGTTAAGGGCGAGTGCATCGTAGTCGTTGCCACCGCTTCTGCGAAGCAATGCTTCACGGCGGTCCCGCAGAAGCTGGCAACGACTGTGCATGCTACACATATCGTTATTTAAGTTAACATAGGCATATCTTTTGAAAAAAAAAAAAAAAAAAAAAAACCTATATATTTACACAGAAATATTAATAATGAAAGAAAGAAAAAACGATGAAGAAGAAGAAGAACAACATTTAGCGCCTTATTATTGAGTCCTTAGCAAAAAACGGAAAGTAAAATTGTAGCAGCTGCTGCTAAAATATAATTGAATTGTTTTTTAATCGCTACATGTTATAAACTATAAACTATTATTATATGATTAATATTACTATTATTATTATTATATATATTGTAATTATCATATGTTATATATATTAATAACTTAAGTGCTAACAAAATCAACCAAAAACATAAACAAACACGGCCAATCAAGCGTAGCATAGCAATCCGAATATCCTAACTTAAACTTAAACGAAAACAAAAACAAACAACAAACAAAACACAACATGCAACACTCAAGTAAATGTTAAATCAAAGATACTTTTAGTAATATAAGCTACAAATAACAAATAACTAAATCAACTTAATACACAATTAGTTTTTAAGGCAATCAAAAATTATTATAGTTGAAAATTGATGCAAACTTTGATAAGAATTTCTTTGTTTTCTGACTTCAAAGCACAACGCGATTAGCTTTTTATTTTATTTTAGTTTTCTTTGTATGTCAACTCACAAAACATTCGGAAACATTTATTTATTATTAAGAACAACGTTGAATGTTGACTGCAAAAATTATGTAATAAAAAACTTTAGTTAAATTGACAAAAAAACCCTTAATTTTGTACATACTGCAGATTCCAGTTGGAACCATGCTGCAGTTTATTTACACACACAAACTAACACACACACACACACACACTATAAGTAGTAACATTAATTAATGGATTCCCTCCCTGCCCCACCACTCTCCTTAAGTGTATACACTTCAAGTACCTTTTTAGCAAAAAAGCATTAAAGTAATTTAAAGTTTAATGAATAATTGAATGTGCTCATGATAAAGAAGCACACGACATAGTACTGCCCCAAGGTGTCTTGCAAAACTGTTGAAAAAATATGAAAATAATGAAAAACTTTTCAAATACAAAACAAATACGAACACAAATACTACCATAAACACACACAGACACACACTTTGAAAAATATAATATATAATATTGTTAAAGTAGAAACTGAGCAAAAAAAAATTGCAAGCTAAGACTATCGTAAATAAAAGCAAGTCCCAAATTGTGAAACGCCTTCCTCGACTCTCGACTCTCCACTCACCAATACCCCCATAACACCACTCTACCTTTTACCTACTGCTACTATACTATACTATATAAATATATGAACATAAATATACCTTAAAATAAACGGTAATTCAGTACACATTAAGTATGATGCGATTTATCATCATCGAGAAACCAGTTTTGTAAATGTTTTTTGTTTTATTTATTTTTTTATATTTTTTTTATAAATGCTGCTAATATTATATTTTATTATATATATACATAAATAAAGTTATTGAAATTATTATTTTTAGTGTTTATCTATCTCTAAAAAAGAGCATTGTATGTTAAATTTTCTAAAAGTGCCTCTAAGACTTTTTATTTTCATTTTCATTGACGTGTTATTTATTTGTAGTTAATATATGTGTATGAAAAAGCATAGGAAGAAAATTCGTCAGTAAACTAGAGTCCGGTTCATATTATATATAGTTTAAGAGTCGTTATTTTGTTAAAGTGTTAGCTTAAAGCTGTTTTGCCACAACTTGTGCTTGGCAACCGAAGCAATCTCGTTCGGCCCATTTAGATCAAACGAATTATACAAAGTTACAGGGTATCCATTTCTATAACACGCTTGAAGTCACACACACACACACACACATAGAGCGCACACCCTGCCCACACAGCCAATGACTTTGTAGACCAGAGGAAAATGATAATGTCTCTCTCTATATATTTATATATTTACATAAATATACATATATATAATATAAAAATTCATAAAAATTGAAAATCTGTTGCCCTCCAAGGTTTCAACAAACGCTTGTTTTTATGTCTAAACCTGTACCAAAAAAACAAACATAAACCAAAACAAACAAAATACAAACAATTATAAATAATAAGTAATATATAAATATTTATATACTTATATAAAGTATATAGTATATATATATACATTTATAATAACAAATGAATGCAAAGAGAGTTGCCCTATATTTTTTAGAGCAATATTTTCCTACTTTTCGAAGAGCAACAACAAAAACTATATATATTGAACAAACAAATGTAACTTGATTTATGTTTATCGCTGGTACAGCATATATATATATAGATAAATCTGTATAAAACTTTAGGAACACAACTTGTTTACTGAAAAAAAATAAGGTAATGTGCTGAAGCGCCAATTGTTTTTGACTGATTTCGGGCTTAAGGAGCTGCACCAAAAGCACACACACACACACACACAATGAAATGCCATACGAATATGAATTGTATTTGAAACGCATCTCAAATAGAACAAACTGCATGTAAATATATACATTACAACTTTATAAAATACAAACTGAACAGATTCATAAATAAAAAAAAAAAGATTGTTATGAGTAGAGAGCACATAAAAACAGAGAATGTCAAATTGATCGATATTGTCAAAGTAAAAAAACAATTATACTTAGTTTGTTTTAAGTATTCTGGGAATATTTTAGAATAAATTCCAGAAAAAGCTGCAACAACTTTGAAGCTTTAAGTACAGATTGCTTGAAATAGGTATTAAAATATTTCAATAAATAACAAAGATTCTCAATATAAGAATCGGGCTAGAGTCCAGATTAACTGAAATTGCAAGCGAAAATTCTATATCAGAGCTTGGAACCTGTTGAACGAGATTTTATGTTAGTACAGTCAAACAGAATCTCAAAAGTTTGCTATTGGTAAGAGCAAGCAAAATAGCTTTTCGTCTCAGGCAGACGAAGATAGGCCTGTGCACGAGCGCGTTAGCGATAGCGTAAAGCATGTGCAGCCGTTTTTCGTTCAGTTGCCCTAGCCAAAGAGTATAGAAAATCTGAAGAGTTTGCAATTGGTTAGAAAAGCTATTTCTCAGGCATCCCAGGTAGACAATAACTGTAATTTGCATTTGCTTGTGATGTTTTCGAATGGCATTGATTGCATAGATGTACAATTACAGAAGAATTTCAGTTTTGCAATAGCTGATCATTCATTTACTTATATTTGTCAATTCTATGACCCCAGCCAACAATAACTAACAGTTATGTTGCGATGCCCACAAATTCCGAAAGTGTATTCAGTAGTTCACTTGTCGAAGACACAGACAAAGAAATAATATCAACAAGTAAGAAGGCTCTAGTCGAGAGAGCCCGACTAGAAGATACCCTGTTGCAATAAATAAATTACATTTATAATTGACTTTGGTATAAGGACTTCGCTTCAATCGATTAAACTCGATATCTCCGGTGTTTCTTAACCGATTTGGACGAAATTTTCAGAAAAATTCTATCGTTACCCATTATTTTAACCCTCATTTTAACGTTTTCCATTGTGTTTATCGGAAACCAGAATAGTTATCGATAATTTGAAGCAAACTTGTTCTGCTTATGGTATAGGAGAACTTATATCTTGTAGTCTGTGAGATCCACGCGTTCATACAGATGGACAGACGGATGGACAGACGGACAGACGGACATGGCTATATCGTCTCGGTTGTTGATGCTGATCAAGAATATATATATACTTTATGGGGTCGGAGAAGCTTTCTTCTGCGTGTTACATCGTTTTGCACAAAACCATTATACCCTTATTTACCCATTTTATGGGTTAAGGGTATAAAAACACTCAAAAACACACAAAGCATATTTGCTACATTAAATTATATATTTTGCAATATAAAATATATAAGTAATGCTTTTAATAAGAGATCAGCGCTGCATCCTTTTTGTGGCTTTCGATATTGAATCTGTAAAATAAATGCGCAAATGTATTAAGCATGTTTAAGAACATTAGGATTCGATGTGCTACTTACAACTTAAAGTATTCAAATCTAGCATTAACGTCTATAATTTGGAATTTGGTTCGTTGTTAGTTCCGTTGAAACAGTGAGAGCAAATTGGATACATGAAAGTTATTTGTATCTTTACTATATAGAAGATCAGAGCTGGATCTTGTTCCAAGTAATTTGCTTTTGAACCTATGACATAAGTATATATAAAATGCTGAAATACACAGTGTGTACTACACACTGCGATTCATGTTGCACTTACATATTGATTATCACTTGTAAATTTTAAATTGTTTTTCAAATACATATTTGAAGTATGTGTATGTAGACCAAAAACATATTAAACATGCATCAGAATTAGTTGAAAGATCAGCGCTGTATCCTGTTTGAATAGAATTATAAATATGCTGTTTTCAATATGTAAATATGCATTATGTACTTACATCAAACAATATTCGTAAACTAAACACATAACGCATTAAATAGTTGTGATGCTACACACGGAAGTATTCATCAACATAATCACTGGTAGAATTCACGATGAATACTTTTCAGTGACTTTTGAACGTTGGTTAAAGTACGCGGAGACAAGGCCTGCGAAATAACTTTGTCGAAGGCACTGTGAGCCATCAATTCCTTAAAAAACAAACTTGGCATTAGTGCGCGTCTTCAAGCAGCCTTCCTGCAACAACTTTGCACCGATGTCAAATAGCCTCTCCCTATATTCACGAGTCAAATTCTCATAGATGCGCTTGTTGCCCAAACGTTGCACTAGCTTTATCATAAGCTTCGATGTAGTTGTCTTGACAACGGCATGCTGGTGGCATATGCCTTTTGCGGCCATCAGGTTAATGATTTTATGTGGTTGCATATGGGCCACCATAGATTCCAAGGCGTTCATGGCATCTTCACGTAAGAAATGATTCATATCGGAAGAGCGCTGCAACAAGGCAGCAACTACTTCATCGCACATAACCTCGAACTTTTTGAGTTTAAATAGTTCGGCGACGCCCATGCAAGCAGCGCGAGATACTAGTGAGCGGTGACTACGAATGAATGGAACAAACTGTATGGTAAGATTCTGCAAGTCAAACTCAACGAACTTAAGATGGAAACGAACTAAACGCGTAAACTTATTAAGAGCCTTTACACGCACCTCCCAGTCAGGAGACCTCAGCCTACCCATTATCTCTATAACGGCTTCATTTGGATTCTCATAAGGTTTATTGATCTCCGAGTCGGACTCGGCCTTTTTGGGATCGACCTTGGGCTTGCGCTTAGGCTTGGGCTCGACCAGCTTTGTTGTCGCCCTTGAAATTGGTTTAACAGATGTCGCGCGACGTCTTGTATATTGTCCAGACTCTTTGCGTTCTGCAACTTGGCCTTGCGATCTTGATGGATTCGCCCCTTCATTCTTAGCAGTTCCTTGAACTGAGCGCTTGAGCTGATTACACGTAGCGCTGCGTGCACCTATGGACCTACCACGATTTACCTGTGCATTCTGTTTTTGCCTAGACAAAAGAGATAGCGGCTCTAATTCCACCAGCTGATCAGTTTGTGAAGCCATATCGACGCGTTTTGTATCATCTGCACAACCGCACTGCCGGCACCTTTTCGGACAATCGCCCATATACATAGATTTCATCGACGGCGTGGGGGATACCGGCGGCGTGTAATAAACATCTTCACTCTCCGACGAATCAGAAACGACCTGAAGCGGTTGCACTTGCAACTGAAGCGGTGTGGAGCGTTCGCTGGCCATTGTAATCAAAATATCTCAAGCTAATTTATATTCGTTATTTTTTTAAAATATATTTTCCGTTTGAAAATCTATGTGTTAGACAAATTTTTCTTTTTAAAATGAGCATTAGCTCTTGTTGTTGACTTGACAGCTAAGGAAATGCCTGCTTGATAATGATTGTAATTTTTTTAGGCTGCGTAATTATTTCAAGTTCACTGTGTGTTATATTAAAAACAATTAAATGATTATTAAGTTTAAGTTTTTATTTTTGATTAAAAATTATATAAATAATTTGAAAAAATAACAAAAATATATTGCGAATATTTAAAGATAAGGAAATCAAAAAGATAAGTTATTTATCTTATTTTAGTCTTTAGTATATATATATATATATATATATATATATATATATGATGCAAGTAAGTACGTTTGTCTGTAAAATTTTCGTTAAGAACTGGAAGGATAATTTCTTATGCAATTTGTGTTTGATTTTGTTTACGATTTGCTTTGCCAAATACAAATGCTATTTTGTATTTACAATATATATAAATATATTTATACATATATATATATATATATTTTTGATTTTTATTCTTGTTTATTGGCATTAATCCTTATGCAAGTAAAATTAGTTACGTATAATTTTCCATATTTATTCATTTCGATTACCATTTTTGTTATTACCATATGCGTTATGTCTATAAGTACGTCTATATATGTTGTCAACGCTACGGGATCTATGCAAACAATTTCACTGCCTACTTGACTATATGCTTTTATGTGTGAACTACATAATGTATATGTGTTTTTTTTAAGTGTATCTCTATCTGCTGCTGCTGCTGTTTATTTTGTTTATTCATTTTCATCTGTTATCTGTTTATTGTTATGTAAACTTGGCTAGCACCGCGTATTATTAATATACTCGTAAGTTACTTTATAAATGTTTATATATTATTCTATTCAATCGCTTTTCTGTGCGTGTGTGTTTGCATAAATGTATAGATCATGCATATGTGTGTGTGTGTGTGTGTAATAGACAACTCACAAAACGTAGCAAGGAATTCCTTTTTGGCCTAAACAGCGACAATGTGTCTGTGTGGTGTGTGTTTGTGTGTGTGTGTGTGGATACAGGGGGACGTTTAAAAAGTTAAGTTAACATTCGTTTTTTTGCGAGTACTTTAGTTCCTCTGCAGCATATCGTTTGCATATCGCATGCTCCTTGTAGGCTTGCATTGGGCACATCAGAACATGGAAAATAAAAGGCCCTACACGTTGTATAGTATATGTGTTACATATATATATATACAAATATGGAATATGGTTTTGGTGTAAAAATTAAAAAAGGAATTTCGATGGGGTTGTTGTTTTTTTGTTTAAGAAAACATTTTTTTTTGATAAAGTTTCATTTATGTTCATGTATTATTGGTATGTTTTGTTTGTTTTTATAGTTATTACAATAATAATCATAATATAATAATAATAAAAAAATTTATCATAATTATTACAATACGAAAAAAAAATAGTCGATAGAAGATAGATGAATAATTATAACTAAATGTTGCCATCATTTCTTCTTTTTTTTTTTTTGTGAACTCTCTCTTCCTCTCTTCTTCTCTCTCAACTCTTTTCGTTCAACTTTAAACATATCTTTCATATTTTGTATATATTTAATATACATATATTTATATATATGTAGATGGGTGTTAATAATAGGCATAAATATTTATTTAATTATATTTGTTATTATTATTTAGCTAAAGCGTATGAAAATGCAAAGTATTTAACACATTAACTTTAAGAACTAAATACACTTAAAATTAAAAAAAAAACTTAATTCAAAATTAAATTATTTTATTTAACAATTATGGTGACAGCGGCAAAAATATGTTTGCATATTTTTCTTTTCTTCGAAAAAAAATTATGGTTTACCTTTTCTAAAATTTTAAATATATTTGTTTTAAATTTGAAGACGCAAACTTTATTGTTTTAGGTATTGAAATGTGTTTGGTAAGTTTTAATATTTTTAATTTAATAAATTTTTTTTAAAATTTTTATTTTTTAATTATTATATATGTATAATAATAACGCGGCAAAGTTTGGGCCTATGCAAAATTTATTTTGTTTATGTGTGGGTTTTTCTTAAAATCTTTTTGCGTTTCGTTTAAACTTTATGCAAATTTTTTTTCAAGATACCGTTTAGCTTAAACTTTAACCTAGCGAAAATATGTTTATTTTAATATTTAAAATTTTGTTTGATGAATATTTTCTTTTGTTTTTTTTTTCATGTTACGTTTTTCTGTTTGTTTTTTCATGTTTACGATGTAAACTTATGTGCTAGGCAAAAAAAATTGGCTCACTTAGAAATAGTTTTCTATTGTAATATTTTTAATTTTACGCTTTAATTTGTGATTTTCTTTAGTACGATATGCGGGTGTCTATTTTTTGTATTTTTATACTCGGTACCGAAGGTAAAGAGTATATTGGGTTTGTGCAATGTCCGTCATGGTGTCTGTCCGTCTGTCCGTCTGTATGAACGCATCTTTTTTCCACACCCTTCAAGCTAGAGACTTGAAACTTTCCAATTCTCTTTATCTTTGGAATAGTAAATTAAAGTGTCAAGAATGGGGTTCTACGTCAACTAGGGGGCTGGCAAATCGATAAATTCGATAACTCAAAAACGATAAATCCGCATATTTCACACACCCTTACAGTTAGAACTACCAAATTTGATAAGAAGATAGCTACTAACAACCCCCAAAAAACTGCATCAAAAATTTTGGAGCCACGCCACCCATTCCGCCACCAGCCCCCCGCATTTTAGAGTCAAAAAAGCCAATATCTCCCACAGTTTTTGAGCTAGAGCCACCAAATTTGGTGCCAAGATAGGCGATGATGACCCCCCAAAAACTGCATCAAAGTTTGGATGCCACGCCCACCAATACCGTCCTAGCCGCCCCCAGCTGCCCCAACGCTTCGTCAAAAACGAGAATGCGTGTATTTTCCAGATTTGTGGAGCTAGAGCCACCAAATTTGGTAGGAAGATAGCTGGTAGCTGTCTGGGTAGACGGTTTTTGGACTAAGTCCAAACACGGCACCACAACGGGCCAAAACACATGGCCTATGTGAGTGGGGGGTTAATTTTTTTTTTTTTTTTTTAGCCTTCCACTACCGCTCTAACCTAACCTAACCTAACCTAGCTGGTAACGAACCCCAAAAAACTGCATCAAAGTTTTGGAGTCACGCCCACCCATTCCGCCCCCAGCCCCCCCGCATTTTAAAATCAGAAAAAGTTTTATCTCCCACAGTTTTTGAGCTAGAGCTACCAAATTTGGTGCCAAGATAGGTGATGATGACCCCCCAAAAACTGCACCAAAAGTTTGGATGCCACGCCCACCAATACCACCCTAGCCGCCCCCAGATGCCCCAACGCTTCGTCAAAAACGGGAGTGCGTGTATCTTCCAGAGTTGTGGAGCTAGAGCCACCAAATTTGGCAGGAAGATAGCTTGCAACGACCCCCAAAAAAGTGCATCAACGTTTTGGAGCCACGCGCACCCCTTCCACCCCCATTCCCCACCTTTTACAATCTTTGAGCTAGAGTCACCAAATTTTGTATGAAGGTAGCATTTGACATTCCACATAGCTCTGCAGCAAAAATTTCGATGCCACGCCCACCCATACCGCCCCCAGCCCCCCTTTTCCCTCTTTTTACAAACTTTGAGCTAGAGTCACCAAATTTGGTATGAAGATAGCAATTGACATTCCACACAGATCTGCATCAAAACTTTGGATGAAACGCCCACCCATACCGCCCCCAGCCCCCCTTACACAACTTTTAACAATTTTCGAGCTAGAGTCACCAAATTTGGTATGAAGATAGCAATTGACATTTCACAAAGATCTGCAGTAAAAATTTCGATGCCACACCCACCCATACCGCCCCCAGCCCCCCTTTCAACAGCTCTTACAAACTTTCAGCTAGAGTCACCAAATTTGGAAGGAAGATAGTTGGTGGCATCCCTATCTGCATCGGAGAATCTTTAAGGCAGCGTACACCCCTGGCCCATCCGTACCCCTTTGCAATCAGGCCTCTTTTTACCTGTTTTAATACTGGTATCGAGTACGCCGCAGTCGGTTGCGTCCGACTGCAACGTTTCCACTTGTTTGTTTTGATTTTTGCAATATTTAAATTCACAAAAAAAAAAAATTATGCTATTTGTAATGCAAAATTTAAAGTACTGTAATATTATGTTGATAAACGGCATAATGCTAGCTATATATATATTTTCCATATTTTATATATTATTATTAATATAAATAATAATTTAGTGCACTTTGCATTTATTTTGCTATATTGTGTTTAACATAATAAATAATTTGCATAATATTTTTTTTTTACGTAAATTTAGAATTTACAAAATTTCTTGTATTTAGTTTTTCTTACGTTTTTCCCTTTGGCCGGGAAATTGGGAGGAAGTGTTGAATTTCTTACAAAATCAAATAAAACAAAAACAAATTCAAAAACAAAAAAATTAAATAATTGTATTTTTGTTTAGGCTTAAGGTTACTTTTAACTATCTTTTACTTTGAGTTCGCCTTTTTGTTTGTTTGTTTTTTGAGTTTTCAGGTGATTTTTGTTAGGTATGTTTTGTTATTTAGTCGTGTGCATTTAGATCAAACGATTTATACAAAGTTACAGGGTATCCATTTCTATAACACGCTTGAAGTCTGACACACACACACACACACACATAGAGCGCACACCCTGCCCACACAGCCAATGACTTTGTAGACCAGAGGAAAATTATAATGTCTCTCTCTCTATATATATATATATTTACATAAATATACATATATATAATATAAAAATTCATAAAAATTGAAAATCTGTTGCCCTCCAAGGTTTCAACAAACTCCTGTTTTTATGTCTAAACCTGTTCCAAAAAAAAACAAACATAAACAAAAACAAACAAAATACAAACAATTATAAATAATAAGTAATAAATATTTATATACATATATAAAGTATATAGTATATATATATACATTTATAATAACAAATGAATGCAAAGAGAGTTGCCCTATATTTTTTAGAGCAATATTTTTTGTTATATTTAGCGTTCCATTCCGTTGTAAACATTGCACAAACACAAAGTAGCGATCTGGCAGCACTAAGTTTATATGTACACTGCAGTGCACTGATATATTGAATTCCTTTATGTTACTTACTTCTAAAAATACTCTTCGAGTGAGCAGACGTACACGCTTTGTAAGCAACGAATAAAACTTTAAACCCAATAGGTTATGGGCCCAGCCCCAGCCACAAGTTACTTGTTGAAAACAATTATAAAGAAAGTTTAATTAGAAAGCCGTGAAAAATGGCTAATGGACATATCAGAATTGAGCCGCTAAACGCGAACAATTATGATACGTGGAAGTTGCAAATGCGTGCAGTTCTTGTGAAAAACGAATTGTGGAAATACGTCGAAGGCACAAAAATTTGTCCTGACGAAACTGCAGCAACACTCGCTTGGGAAATCCAAGACGAAAAAGCGTGTGGAGATATTTTGTTGTCAGTAAGTCCATCAGAGCTGGCCATAATAGAGAATTGTGTGACATCAAAAGATTGCTGGTCAAAATTGCAAGAAGTATTTCAGTCAAAAGGGCCTGTGCGCAAAGCAAGCCATCTGAAAAAAATAGCGCTGTCGCGCATGAATGCAGGCGACGACGTGCGACATCACTTAAATGAGTTTTTCGATGCGGTGAAAAAACTAAAAGAAATTGGTGTTGCGATTGGGGACGATTTATTAGCAATTCTATTACTATACAGTTTGCCAGATTCATACGAAACCTTTCGATGTGCAATGGAGACACGGGATGACTTACCACACCCCGATGTATTGCGAGTGAAGATTCTAGAAGAATCAGAAGCACGTAAATCGAAGGAAGACCGTGGAGAGCAAAAAGCAATGTTCGTTAACCGTCGAAAAGACAAGCAAAACGGCAAAAGCGACAAGAACGGTAAATCCCAAAAGGAGACTAGAATATGTTTTGCATGTGGTAAAGCCGGCCACATAGCAAAAGACTGCCGAAAAAGAAACGGTACTGTACAGAAAAATAATGAGAGAGCAACTAATGAGAGTATGCTAAGCGAGATTCAAAGCATGTACGCAGAGAGGCATAACGGTGGATCATGGTGTCTAGGCAGTGGCTGTTCGGCACACATGAGCTCGAGTAAAGGCGAATTCCGTAGCATGAAAAATATCGAGAAAACTTTACACTTAGCGAACAACAACACAACAAGAATCAACGGCATCGGCGAAATAACAATGACTGCAATTAAAGGAAACAACCAAAGAGAAAATATAGATCTTAAAGAAGTGTTCTATGTCGAAGATTTACGTCAAAATTTATTGTCCGTTTCCAAAATCATAGACCATGGCTTTGAGGTACATTTTAGAAAAAATGAAGCAGTAATTGTGAAAAACAAAGGAGAAGTCTGGCTGAAAGCAAAAAGGTACGGCAACCTCTATTACATAGATAGTGAAGAACATCATGTTAACAAGGCAGAGGTGAACGACATAAATGACATAAACATGTGGCACTACCGTATGGGACACGTTAATGAGAACGATTTAAAGAGAATGGCTACAAGTGGAAAGGCCTACGGCATGAGCTTCGATAAAAGGCGCAATTATCAAAATGTGAAATTTGTATACGCGAAAAGCAAACTGCAAACAATCACAAGAGCACCAACAGACAGCGAACCAGTGAACTGCTTGAGATCGTGCACAGTGACGTGTGCGGCCCGATGAGAACTGAGTCAATGAACGGTTCTAAATATGTAGTAACTTTTATTGATGACTACTCGAGATTCTGCGAAGTAAACTTCATCAAACAGAAGTCAGAAGTTTTTGAAGCTTTCAAAACTTACAAAGCAAAAGCGGAGACCTTCACCAACAAAAAGATAAAAGCTCTACAATCGGATAATGGTACCGAATACTGCAATAACGAATTCAATGATTTTTTGAGGAAGCACGGAATTGCACGGAGGCTGTCCACACCACATACTCCGCAGCAAAATGGCTTAGCAGAGCGACACAATCGTACATTAATAGAAATGGCAAGGTGCATGATGCGGCAATCTGGAGCACCACCATCAATTTGGGCAGAAGCAGTCAACACAGCAAGTTACATACGAAACCGATGCGTCACAAAAGGGTTAAACGGAGAAATACCATTCACATACTGGACGAAGAAAATTCCAACAGTGGCTCACCTACGCATTTTTGGGACAAAGGCATATGCAATTATAAAAGGTGGCAATCGTGGCAAGTTTGAGACGAAATCTGAAGAATGTATATTGGTCGGCTACTCAACGGAATCAAAAGCTTATCGACTATGGTCCCCGGAAAGGCGCAAGGTAATAATTAGTAACGACGTCAAGTTCTTGAATATTCCAGGGTTCAAGAGCGAATACCAGGATTTCTTCAGCACTGAAGTTATCGTAGAGGATGGCATTTCAAACAGCGAGATAAATGCACGGCAACAACAAAGCGAGAGTTCATCCAGCGAAGATGACTCCAATGACAAAGTGCAACGACATGGCAGAGGGCGTCCCAATCTTTTGAGGACAGGCCAAAGAGGTAGACCACGCAAGGTGTACCAACCGCCAAATCCAAGGCTGAGCGGCGACAGCGTTAGCGAGCAATATTCTAACTCATCGTCTGAGAATGAATTTGAGGAATGCGAGATGGCATTTACAGCGACAGCAGGTGACCCCATCACAATCAAAGAGGCGGAAAGTTCGAGCGATGCTAAATACTGGATCAGAGCGATCGAAGACGAGTTCATGGCGCATGTACAGAGTGGTACATGGAAAATAGTGGAACGCCTTGCTGATAAGAAAGTTATTGGTAGCAAAATGGTGTTTCGCACAAAAGAAGCTGGTACCTTACCGGCCAAAAAAAAGCGAGGTTAGTCGCAAAAGGGTACTCGCAGAGACCTGGTGAAGATTTCCATGAAACGTATTCACCCGTAGTGCGATTTACATCGGTCAGAATGCTGACAGCGTTGGCAGCAGAGTCTGACATGGAAATACATCAAATGGACGTGGTGACAGCATACCTAAACGGAGAGCTGAAGGAGAGCGTCTACATGGAAATACCAGAGGGATTGGAGGATTTCACAGGCAAATTGAAATCAGGTGCAGCCATTGGTTCGAAGCAGGATCCAATTAACAAAGAACACGTGAAAGCGGTAAAGACATGGCGAAAGGCGTTGATCGAGACGAAAAGTCCCGTTTGCCTACTGGAGAAAGCTCTGTATGGATTACGTCAATCTGGTTTGCAATGGTACCGCAAACTAACGGAGAAGCTGCAAGAGATGGGTCTGGAGGCAACTATACAAGACCCTTGCGTATTCGTGAAACGACAGGAGGATAAGATTCTCTTAATCATGATTTACGTTGATGATTTGCTGCTAGCGTCAAATCATCCAAAGTGGCTACAGCAAACGAAAAGTTCCCTTGGAGATGCGTTCGATATGAAAGACATCGGTCCAGTGAAAACGTGCCTGGGCATAGATTTCCAACAAAATTTGGAAAAACATCAAGTCTTCATCTCACAAGAGCTGTACACTAATACCATTTTAAAAAGATTTGGTATGGCAGAATGCAAGCCTGCATTGACCCCCATAGAAGCGAAGTGTACCTTGAGGCGATCTGAGTCCCCCGATGAGGAGGAAATGAGAAGGTATCCTTATCAGAGCTTAATAGGTGCTTTAATGTTTCTTTCAGTAACAACTAGACCGGATATTGCTTATGCCGTGAACTTCCTGAGCCACTTTAATTCATGTTATGAAGCGGAACACTGGAAAGCGGCAAAACGCATACTGCGATACCTAAGCGGTACGAAGCAGCTTGGTCTGTTGTACAGAAAAACAGGCGAAAATCTTTACGGCGTAGTAGATGCAGATTGGGGTGCAAACTTAAGCGACAGGCGCTCCTATACTGGTCTAGCATTCGTCATGGCTGGCGCAGCCATAAGTTGGGAAGCGCGAAAACAGCGTACTGTGGCAATATCCAGCACAGAGGCTGAATATTTGGCCATGTCAGATGCAGCAAAGGAAGCCTTATATCTAAAGGAGCTTCTTAGCAAGGTAGGCAGGAAATGCCCATCCGTGGTTCTCTTCAACGACAACCAGAGCGCTCAGAGATTAGTAAAAGGATTCGGCTTCCATCCACGCACGAAGCACATCGATGTGCGCCATCACTTCATACAGCAGAAGCACCAAAACGGCGACATCAGCGTGGAATATATGCAGACAGAACACATGCCGGCAGACGTCCTAACGAAGGGTCTGAGCTGCACTAAGCACCAAAAGTGCATATTATCATTGGGCGTCACTTATATATAATCTGCAGAATAGCTACTTTGAGGGGGCGTGTTATATTTAGCGTTCCATTCCGTTGTAAACATTGCACAAACACAAAGTAGCGATCTGGCAGCACTAAGTTTATATGTACACTGATGTGCACTGATATATTGAATTCCTTTATGTTACTTACTTCTAAAAATACTCTCCGAGTGAGCAGACGTACACGCTTTGTAAGCAACGAATAAAACTTTAAACCCAATATTTTTCTTCTTTTCGAAGAGCAACAACAAAAACTATATATATTGAACAAACAAATGTAACTTGATTTATGTTTATCGCTGGTACAGCATATATATATATATATATATATATATATATATATATATATATATATAGTATATATATACGTAAGTATGTAAAATTAATCTTTGTTTAAAAAAATGTTTGCTTTCAATTTGTTTAAGTGTATGTTTAATGTACTACGTTCCCTTACTCTCTCTATATATATGATGCAAGTAAGTATGTTTGTCTGTAAAATTTTCGTTAAGAACTGGAAGGATAATTTCTTATGCAATTTGTGTTTGATTTTGTTTACGATTTGCTTTGCCAAATACAAATGCTATTTTGTATTTACAACATATATATATTTATTTATATATATATATTTTTTTGATTTTTATTCTTGTTTATTGGCATTAATCCTTATGCAAGTAAAATTAGTTACGTATAATTTTCCATATTTATTCATTTCGATTACCATTTTTGTTATTACCATATGCGTTATGTCTATAAGTACGTCTATATATGTTGTCAACGCTACGGGATCTATGCAAACAATTTCACTGCCTACTTGACTATATGCTTTTATGTGTGAACTGCATCATGTATATGTGTTTTTTTTAAGTGTATCTCTATCTGCTGCTGCTGCTGTTTGTTTTGTTTATTCTTTCTCATCTGTTATCTGTTTATTGTTATGTAAACTTGGCTAGCTTCGCATATTATTAATATACTTATAAATGTTTATATATTATTCCATTCATTCGCTTTTCTGTGCGTGTATAAATGTATAGATCATGCATATGTGTGTGTGTGTGTGTGTGTGTGTAATAGACAACTCACAAAACGTAGCAAGGAATTCCTTTTTGGCCTAAACAGCGACAATGTGTCTGTGTGGTGTGTGTGTGTGGATACAGGGGGACGTTTAAAAAGTTAAGTTAACATTCGTTTTTTTGCGAGTACTTTAGTTCCTCTGCAGCATATCGTTTGCATATCGCATGCTCCTTGTAGGCTTGCATTGGGCACATCAGAACATGGAAAATAAAAGGCCCTACACGTTGTATAGTATATGTGTTACATATATATATATACAAATATGGAATATGGTTTTGGTGTAAAAATTAAAAAAGGAATTTCGATGGGGTTGTTGTTTTTTTTTTTTTTTTGTTTAAGAAAACATTTTTTTTTGATAAAGTTTCATTTATGTTCATGTATTATTGGTATGTTTTACTTGTTTTCATATTTATTACAATAATAATCATAATATAATAATAATAAAAAAAGTTATCATAATTATTACAATGCGAAAAAAATAGTCGATCTAAAAAATAATTATAACTAAATGTTGTCATCATTTCTTCTTTTTTTTCTTTTGTGAACTCTCTTTTCCTCTCTTCTTCTCTCTCAACACTTTTCGTTCAACTTTAAACATATCTTTCATATTTTGTATATTTTTTATATATATATAAATATACATATATATTTATATATATATATATGTATACATATATTTATATATTATTATTATTATTATGAAAAAGGAGGTTAGTGCACTGCGACCACCTGGGTCTATTGAGCCCTCATCCTAGTGTATGAGCTACAGCTCCCCGTACAGTGCAATCGATCGCAGAAACGCGATGATGTCGCCTGGACGCAGAGCCCTCATCTCCTCAGTGTTTAGTGTGACCCGCCCGAGCTGAGATAATCTCAGCCGACCTATGGCAGGGCACTCCTATAGTAGGTGTTCTGGAGTTTTGTCCCCCTCCAGACAGAGCCTGCATGTAGCCTCGTTCCCTATGCGTATCCTATGTAAATGCCTACGCAATCTGCAGTGTCCTGTCAAGAAGCCTGTGACAATCCGAAGAGAGACCTTGCTCAGCTTCAGACAGTCCTCAGTCCTCGTCTTGTTGTAGTTGCCTAAAAGCTTTTTACTCTGTCTCGCCCCCTGCGAACACAACCAGAAGTTCGCACTATCGGACCAAAGGTCAGAGCGGCTGCTCTGCTCGATGACCCCAAGGCCCAGCCCACAGAAGGGTTCCAGCCCGCAGAAAGGAGTGCTTGCCCCCTTCCTGGCCATTTGGTCCGCTACCTCATTACAAGGGATTCCCGCGTGCCCAGGGACCCAATAGATGGTGACTCTATTATTAGTCCCCAACCTGTTTAATGTTTCTATACATTGCCAAACCAGCCTGGAAGCTATTTTATAAGCACCTAGTGCTTTTATAATTGCCTGACTGTCTGAAAAGATGGCTATGTCTCTGCGATCGTACCCTCTGTCGATGTTGAAAGCGGCACATCTCTCTATCGCGTGTATTTCCGCTTGGAAGATACTGGTGAACTTGCCAAGGGGTTCATGGTAATTGAGTCGAGGTCCGCAGACTCCGGCCCCGGCCCCCTCCTCTGTAAGCGAACCGTCTGTGTACCACCTAATAGCATGTGTTTTCACATTGTAGGTAGTTGACAGGTTGGTCCATTCTGCCTTATTGCTAAGCTCTATGTTAAAGAGCTTACTGAAGCTAAATTGCGCCAACTGTGCATCCTGTGGGTATTCTAACAGTGAGCCTGTGGCTCCTTCAGCCGATCCGGTTGCTAATGCCCCCGTTATCCTCATATGACTTCTGCTTGCGTTGTGTTTTATGTATATATGCAGCGGTGGAAGCCCTAGTAGAACGTCTAGAGCCGTGGAGGGGCAGGTGCGCATTGCGCCCGAGATGCACGAGCATGCAAGCCTCTGGAGTTTACCCAGTTGCTTTCTCGCACCTTCCCGGTGCATGCGTCCAGCCCAGACCACTGCTCCGTAGCACACCATGGGCCTTACCATAGCAGTATACATCAGAATCTAAGGTGAAAGCCCCCAGTTTTTCCCCGCAAGAGTTCTGCAGCTCATCAGGGCTAGAGTGCCCTTCCGAACAGCGTGCTCCACCTGCTGTTTCCAGAGGGGTCTTTTATCTAGTATAATCCCCAGACATTTGACCTCCGTGGACACTGGTATACTTGTACCTCCAATGACTATGGGTCTCATAGACTTAAGCTTGTACCGATTTGTGAAGGCGACAATCGTGGTCTTTGCTGGGTTGATGTTCAGCCCCACGTCCCTACACCAGTCCAGGCTTAGTCGAAAGCCATTATCCGTAAGCTTAGCTAAGAGATCATCTACCACCAGACTCCAAAGGAGAGGTGATAGGACACCTCCTTGAGGACAGCCTCTGGTGGTTTGTGCTCTAATCGTCGAGTTGCTGACGGTTACTTCTGCTATGCGAGAGTCCAGGAGTTTGTGAGTCCTGATTCAACTCCTCTACTCTCAAGAGCTCTGACCACCACGTCATGCGCCGTGTTGTCAAAAGCACCTTCTATGTCCATAAAGGCGCAGAGTGCGACCTCTTTTGCTTTCACAGACTTCTGGAGAGTGTTCACTAGGTCAAGCAGAGCTGACTCCGTTGACATCCCTGCCCTATACGCATGCTGATGTGCATGTAGTGGCTTGGCCACTAGGTGCACCGATCTAATGTGATTGTCTACTATCTTTTCAAGGGTTTTTAGCAGGAATGAGGTAAGGCTGATTGGCCTGAAGGATTTGGGAAGAAATGGGTCTTTCTTTCCTACCTTCGGGATGAAAATCACCCTCGCCGTCCTCCACTCCCTAGGTATGTACCCCAGGGCAATGCTCCCACGGAAGATTCTGATTAGAAATACTAAGAGAGGGTATATACCCTTCTGTAAGAGGATGGGAAGGATGCCATCCACCCCCGGGGCCTTATAGGGACTGAGTGATCCGATGGCCCACCTGATCCTATGCTCAGTTACAATTTCTGCAGCTAATCTCCACTCGGGTCTCCTCCCAGAGGCTTGTACGTAGCTGCTATCACTGTCTGAAATGGTCATACAAAGCGGGAAATGTGTTTGTAAGAGAAGTTCAGCCTTCTCTACCTCATTGTCCGTGAAAGTCCCATCCTGTCTCTTAAGGCAAAGTTCCAAAGCACTTTCCCTTTTGAGATGGCTTTGAACACCCTTGCAGCGGGCGTGGCCTGCTCTAGAGTGGAGCAAAACTTCCTGAAATTATCCCGTTTGCTATTGCGTATCTCCTTGTTATACTCAGTAAGCTTCCTGGTATAACAATCCCATTTGTCATTACTCTTTTTAGCTGTGTTAAACAGTTTCCTGACCTCCACTCGAAGTAGTCCTAGCTTCTTAGTCCACCATGGATTATCCCTGCTGAATTTAATGCTCTTAATAGGACAGCTTGAATGATAAGCATCCAAGATAGTCTTGCAGACGTCTATAGATAGCTGCTCAATCTCTTCCTGTGAGGAAGCTCTTTTACTGTAGTTTAGTCTGCTCAGATTTAACCCCAGACAGGACCGATATTGTTGCCAATCAGTCTGTCGAGGATTTCTGATGTCCTTACTAAAACTTAGGTTACTACAAATGTCGAATAGGATAATCCTATGGTCCGACAATGATGGTTCAGGAAAGACTCTCCAGTTGCGAACCAACCTGGAGCATCCGTCATTGCCGAAGGTGATATCTAACACCTCTGCCCTGCTTTTGGTTACAAACGTAGGTTCTGCCCCCACGTTGAAAACAGTGAGATCCTTAACTAGTAGAAAATCAAGTAAACACTCACCTCTGCTGTTTGTATCTGTGCTACCCCATGTGATGCTATGTGCGATGGCATCGCACCCCAGCAGCAATGGCAGCTTCTTGCTGCTGCAGTAGTCCACTAGAGCCTGAACCTCTAATGGAGGAGCCTCCGCCTCATCTCCCGGGAAGTACGCCGACGCTACCACGATACTTCCACGCTCTCCAGTGATCAGCACTGCTACTAAATCTTTGGTGAGAAAGTTAGAAAGACATAGAAAGTTAGTATTCTTCCGTACCAAGATACAAGCTCTTGGCGATGCCTCTCTTACATCCGCAATTACTCTTGCACTTACGTGGTTAAGGCCGCAGATCCTGCCTCTGACGACCCATGGCTCCTGGATGAGCACC
The DNA here is from genome assembly GCA_030179655.1 of Scaptomyza flava. Taxonomy (NCBI): domain Eukaryota; kingdom Metazoa; phylum Arthropoda; class Insecta; order Diptera; family Drosophilidae; genus Scaptomyza; species Scaptomyza flava. The sequence continues at coordinate 22,987,540 of JARNME010000314.1, read as the reverse complement.
AGCCCCAGGTCCAACCTGGTGACCAACCTGCCGATGACAGCCGAAGCTGCCCTCGCATGATGCAGGTTAATCTGAGCAACGCTGGTGGTCTCCATCCCTAGAGCTCTTCTTCACCCTCCGGTGGGTGTTCGCTCATCATCGGATGGCCCATCCTTACTGGTGATGTCATCATCTCCGCGGACGTTGAGTCTGGACAGGTCCAGACTCTGGAGGGACACCGAGTCTAGCTCGGCCTCAATTACCGCCAACGCCTCTGCTTCCGCTGCTCCATATGGCGGACACTCATGTGTCGTTTCGGCTGAGGCTGCTGAGGTGCCAGGCACATCGTCAGCTTTCGCCTCCGCATCAGCCGCCTCCGCTTCCTCCTTCTTCCCATGAAGCTTGCATTTGAGCTGCCCAAAGCGGAAACTCAACAGCATGCCCCGGTTCTTTATTAGAGCAAGTGCGTCATCATCCACGCCTAGCGTCAGGATCTTGCCTCCCTCAGCCTCCTTCCACCTGAGCAGCTTCCAGGTGTCAGAGCTGAGCCCTCTGTTCTGCTCCGTGAGCAAACCAAAGGACTTTGCGACCGGCTCTCCAGCCGTCCGTGGCAAAAAGACGGTCACGATGTTGGGCATCGGAATCTCGTCCTTTGGGCAGGTGCAGAGCTGCACGCCCACCGCAGAGCTGATGCTAGGAACCTTAAGCTCTAGCCACTTCTTGGTCTCATCATCCATACATTCCACCAGTACCAGGCGAAAGTGGATGCCGTTGAAATTCAGGCTTGCGGTCCAGCCCTTCCTCATCTCCTCGACGAGGGCCAGTTCCACCGCCGTCAGCTCCTCTTTGGACAGAAGCCTCTTCGGGTACTCGCTCGCCATTATAGCCAAGATTGTGCCCTTGGCTACGCTGGCGTACGAGGCTGCCTTCGGATGCTTCGTGTCCCTTGAGGTTCCACAGCCCTCAGGAGCCGCGTTGCCCTTGCGCTTTGGTTTCTTAATATTGGCGTCATTGGGGGCCTCAGCAGGCGATGTTTGTTGCCATTGCCGCTTCTTCCCCACGCCAGCTTCCTCTCCCTTCCTCACGCCTGGAGACACGGTCGGGGCCCGATGCTCCAGCGCTCTCCTGCGCGCCTCCTCCGGCTTCAAGCCACGACCCAGGTACCGAAGATACCATTTGCGGCCGGCTCCGCTTAGGCCATGCCTTAGCGGGTCACCAGCCCCACCGGGTTGGCCTGGTGCCAAGATGTGCGGCATCTGCTTCCTCTTCTGCGGACCAGAAGAGGGTGTTGCAGTGTCTTTCCCGCCGACATTGCTTGTCTGCGGGACAGCCACTGGGGCAGTGCCGGGCACTGCGCTCCCACCCCCTACGTTCGTCCGTTTGGTGTCCCCACTGTCCACCACTCGCGGCTTGAAAGCCTCTGCACTTCTGGAGGTGCTTTGCTTCGGGGACGAGCCCTTTGGTTTGGCAACACTCCTCGAGTAGGGGGCCTGGCCCCCGCGCGGTGTCAGCTTGCCACCCAAGTCCAGAGCCGCCTCTTCCATCCGCTCTGCTAGCTGTGTAGCGGTTAAGCCCCGCATATCATTAAAAAGTTTTCTATTGTCCATGTATTAGGTCCCACGAGTATGGGGGAAAGTAGTACCGGCGTGTCATAGCCCCCATTAACACGCCGGGGCCAGGTATACTCACCGAGGCGGCCAGGTATCGGTGAGGCTCCATTCTATTACAGTCGGTAACCCCTGACTGCAAACCAACCAATGGGCACAGACCACGTAACACCCTGGCTTAGGGGAGTGAAGAGGCACCCTTGCCTAAGGACGTCACCACTGCCCGTATGAGATGTGGGGATAGGAAATGGGTAGGATCTTGTGTAGGAATTGGGTGTGTGTGAGACTATGTTTTAAAGACGGTCAGACAAGCGCCTTGTCGGTCCCACTAACGGTGTGGTACCCGCTGTTGTCCGGGACTGCTTATTACGACAAGTCGCTATTCGCAGCTAACCTCCACTGGAGGCCTTGCGCTATCCGCAACCTGCGACCCGTCCGGTGGCTTCAGCTAGCCCACCTCAGAACCATCTCACAAAGTTCGTTGGTACCAGATATATTTATATATAGATGGGTGTTAATATTATGCATAAATATTTATTTAATTATATTTGTAATTATTATTTATAGCAACAGCCATTCGGCCACGCCCAATGGCACAAGCAATTCCACTGGCAGCCATGTTCGATTTGATCCCAAACTGTTTCCCAATCTGTCTAAGGCATTTCGCAATATTGAGGATCAGCCGTTGATCTATGATGTTTTGAATGAGGAAGTTACAGCGCCTGGCGATTATGTCACTAACAACAACAACAACAACAATAACAACAAGTACAACTATGTCATTTCGAATGCAACAGGCAATGGAACTGGAACTGAAGCTGCGGGATCTGGAACTGTACCAACATCGATATCATCAGCAGCTGTTCCCGTCTGTGCCTACAATTTTGAGCGTCTGGCACGCGATTGTGGCGCCGATAGCATCGATGATGTTCATGCGGCTGCAGCGATGCTGTTCCTCAAGCACGGATCAAAAGCCTTTGGCGAATCATATCAGAATGGGTAAGTTGTTATATCGTGGAATGAAATCAACGAATGTTGCACAAGAATTGTAGAACAACCTGTTTATTGCACTTACTAAATCCGTTTGTAGAACGTTACGTGTTACGCTTTGTAGAATGACAATTTATTTATTTTCATCACTTGACTAAATGTGTTAAACAACGTGAACGTGACTTTGTTTTAGTTAGAATCATTAGGTGCAAAAAGATGTTAAACATATTCATTGTTGAATAAGGTTGAAAGTTATATGTGCTTGGCGATTTAATATATGTATGTACATATTTCTACATTCATATCAACACTTAACTAATTGCCCAGTGTTTTGTTTGCAAACACTTAGTGCACCGGTGATAACCAGTTCGCCAAGTGAGGATCACACCTACTCAGCGGGTGGCAATAGCAATGCGGATAGCGGCGCTTCAACACCGCTCACCAATGGCAATGGCCAGCTAGCCCAACAGACTCAGCCCAATGTGGGTGGACATGGCGCCGACAGCAATTGTGCCAGCTCCGATGCAGCCTACGATAGCAGTGAGGAAAAGTAAGATTCAACTATCTCTCGTCTATATAACATATACTTGAATGTTAATGTTAATTGCATGTGTTGTCGCTTTTCTTTTTTTGTTTAGTCACAACATCACGCCTGAGGAGCTGGCTGATCAACAGAGGCATCGTGATGGTGTCGATGCTCTGCTCTCGTTGTCACGTTCCTCAATTGTTGAGTGCGGCTCATCGTCAACAACAACACACTATCACAGCAATGGCAGCAGCGGCAGCAGCCATGGATCACCGCACAAGCGTGCCTCCAGTCGCAGCATTGAGGACGAGAAATGGCAGCACATGGACGTGCAGCATTATCAGCATTATCAGCATCAGCAGGGGGGCACCAGCGGCATCTATACTAATGGCAGTGGTAGCAAAATGGCTCTGCTTAGCAGTGCTGCTGCCAATGTAGCTGCTGCCGGAGCACTTATGCAGCATCAGCAGCAGCAGCAGCAGCAACAGCTGCAGCGATCTATCTACGAGGAGCCATACAATGCAACCGCGGGTCCAACTGGTCAGGGCAGCAATACGGCGGCAAACAATTTGTATCTGCCGGGCCTGAGCTGTATGCCAGCTGGTGGTGTTGGTGGCGCTGGCAGCAATGGACAGCAGCAACAAGTGCTGTCGCTTAGTGCTGCCATGGCCAATGCTGTGGCAGCGAAGAGCAAAGTGAAGCCATTGCGAGGATTGCGCACCAAGATTAAGCGAAAGGCCGCCTGGATGCGGTGAATATGGCGCAAAGCTAGCGGTGGGCAGTAGACTGTGTCTATCTCTCTCTCTCTCTCTCTCTCTTTCACTCTCTATAGCTATCGCTCTCATTTGCCTGTCCAACTGGCACCCACACACACACACACTGACCCATAGAGTAGCTTTGGCTCCCGCTTGCTCGCACCATTTGTTGTCTTTTTCTAAAACGGAATTCAATTCATATTGGAGCATTTAGTCAAATAATTTTTGTTTTATCTTTTTCAACTAAATTCTTTAAATTATTATTTTTAATTTTCATTCGTGTTTTTGTTATCGAACGGTGTTTTTTCTTGATTTTGATCTATTTAAATATATTATAATAATATTTCTTTCAACTATATTTTTATAGTTTAATTTTAGCTGTTAATTTTTAATTGGACTTGATTTGGTGGCAAACATTTTGCCCGTTTATTAATATACTTTTTTTTTTAAAGTTGAAATTTTCTTTGTTAGTTTTTAATTTATGTGTGCCTAAACATACATATTAATATATATATTTTAAAAGAACATTTTTAATAACTTAAAGTTCGCTAAGAAGACAAGAAAAAACTGAAACACAAAAATGTCCTGCGGTGCTTGATGGGCACGATTTTTAATTGTAATTGTTAAACAAAAATTCGATATATGACTTATAAACTTATGTAGGAAAATGCGCACAGAACATAGGAGACAAGCAAAAGCAAACGACTTTTGCAGAATCAGCGAAAAGAACCGAAAGTCGTTAAGCAAAAAGCTTGCTAAGAGAAGGAGACAAATTGTGCTTAGCAACAAAAAAAACATAATGCAAAATGCAAAATAAAGAAATGTAAAACATGAAAGAAAATCTAAGAAGATTATAAATACCCTTGCAGAATGAAGTCCAGCTAAAAATTTGAGCTTTTTGATAAAATTTTTTGTCGGATATTTTAAATTACGATTTGTGTATGCCATATCCTTTGTAAATGGCAGCTAATCTCTACAATTTTTACAAAAAGATATCATTTAGGGAAATTTACTGAAAAGTTATGAAATGGATCTGTTGCAAGGGTATCAAAATCAACTGAAAAGTGTTAAGAATAATGCAAATGGTTTATATATACATATATACTATATAAAAACATACACATACATACATCTATACATACACGTATATATTTACACAGAAATATTAATAATGAAGAAAGAAAAAACGATGAAGAAGAAGAAGAACAACATTTAGCGCCTTATTATTGAGTCCTTAGCAAAAAACGGAAAGTAAAATTGTAGCAGCTGCTGCTAAAATATAATTGAATTGTTTTTAATCGCTACATGTTATAAACTATAAACTATTATTATATGATTAATATTACTATTATTATTATTATATATATTGTAATTATCATATGTTATATATATTAATAACTTAAGTGCTAACAAAATCAACCAAAAACATAAACAAACACGGCCAATCAAGCGTAGCATAGCAATCCGAATATCCTAACTTAAACTTAAACGAAAACAAAAACAAACAACAAACAAAACACAACATGCAGCACTCAAGTAAATGTTAAATCAAAGATACTTTTAGTAACATAAGCTACAAATAACAAATAACTAAATCCACTTAAAACACAATTAGTTTTTAAGGCAATCAAAAATTATTATAGTTGAAAATTGATGCAAACTTTGATAAGAATTTCTTTGTTTTCTGACTTCAAAGCACAACGCGATTAGCTTTTTATTTTATTTTAGTTTTCTTTGTATGTCAACTCACAAAACATTCGGAAATTTATTTATTATTAAGAACAACGTTGAATGTTGACTGCAAAAATTATGTAATAAAAAACTTTAGTTAAATTGACAAAAAAAACCCTTAATTTTGTACATACTGCAGATTCCAGTTGGAACCATGCTGCAGTTTATTTACACACACAAACTAACACACACACACACACACACTATAAGTAGTAACATTAATTAATGGATTCCCTCCCTGCCCCACCACTCTCCTTAAGTGTATACACTTCAAGTACCTTTTTAGCAAAAAAGCATTAAAGTAATTTAAAGTTTAATGAATAATTGAATGCGCTCATGATAAAGAAGCAGACATGTGAGAAGCACTTATTGCCAGTTGTTAAAAATAAAAAAACAAATAACGAACAAAATAATTATATTTCTAATGTTGAACGTTTGCTTTTTGATTGTTAAATATGAAAAATAACATTTAAAAATATCTATATATATGCATATTGTATGGTATAAAGAGTTTTAGTAGCTTTGTAATGCGAATGGAATTTTTTTTTTTAATGAACTAGAACAACAAATATATCGTAAGCAATGTACATTTAAGGTCGTTCTGCAACACTGTGTTTTTTGCAAAACAAATTTAAAAAACAAAACCAAATAATTTAAACAAAAGCAAATGAAGTACACGACATAGTACTGCCCCAAGGTGTCTTGCAAAACTGTTGAAAAAATATGAAAATAATGAAAAACTTTTCAAATACAAAACAAATACGAACACAAATACTACCATAAACACACACAGACACACACTTTGAAAAATATAATATATAATATTGTTAAAGTAGAAACTGAGCAAAAAAAAATTGCAAGCTAAGACTATCGTAATAAAAGCAAGTCCCAAATTGTGAAACGCCTTCCTCGACTCTCGACTCTCCACTCACCAATACCCCCATAACACCACTCTACCTTTTACCTACTACTACTATACTATACTATATAAATATATGAACATAAATATTCCTTAAAATAACCGGTAATTCAGTACACATAATAGTATGATGCGATATATCATCATCGAGAAACCAGTTTTGTAAATGTTTTTTGTTTAATTTTTTTTATTTTTATAAATGCTGCTAAATTAAATATATTATTATTATTATTAAATATATATATATATATATATATATATATACTGGATTATAATTTCTTTGCGTACCAAATACACACAAAATGTGATTTAATTTCAGTTGGATTTTGTTTTCTTTAAGCTTTTCGCCTTACGCCTTGGGTGTCTTCTAACACTTTTGCACAAAACCATTATACCCTTATTTACCCAATTTTATGGGTTAAGGGTATAAAAAAAATTTGTTTTGAGTAGAGTGCAAAGAAAAACAGATAATTGATCGATATTGTCAAAGTAAAAAATCAATCATACTTAGTTTGTTTTTAGTATTCTGGGAATATTAAGAATAAATTGCAGAAAAAACTGCAACAACTTTGAAGCTTTAAGTACAGATTGCTTGAAATAGGGTATTAAAATATTTCAATAAATAGCTAGGGCTAGAGTCCAGATTAACTGAAATTGCAAGCGAAAATTCTATATCAGACCTTGGAACCTGTTTGAACGAGATTTATGTTAGTACAGTCAAACAGAATCTCAAAAGATTGCTATTGGTAAGAGCAAGCAAAATAGCTTTTCGTCTCAGGCAGACGAAGATAGGCTTGTGCACGAGCGCGTTAGCGATAGCGTAAAGCATGTGCAGCCGTTTTTTCGTTCAGTTGCCCTAGCCAAAGAGTATAGAAATCTCAAGAGTTTGCAATTGGTAAGAAAAGCTATTTCTCAGGCATCCCAGGTAGACAATAACTGTAATTTGCATTTGCTTGTGATGTTTCGAATGGCATTGATTGCATAGATGTACAATTACAGAAGAATTTCAGTTTTGCAATAGCTGATCATTCATATTCTTAAATTTGTCAATTCTATGACCCCAGTCAACAATAACTAACAGTTATGTTGCGATGCCCACAAATTCCGAAAGTGTATTCAGTAGTTCACTTGTCGAAGACACAGACAAAGAAATAATATCAACAAGTAAGAAGGCTCTAGTCGAGAGAGCCCGACTAGAAGATACCCTGTTGCAATAAATAAATTAAATTAATAATTGACTTTGGTATAAGGACTTAGCTTCAATCGATTAAACTCGATATCTCCGGTGTTTCTTAACCGATTTGGACGAAATTTTCAGAAAAATTCTATCGTTACCCATTATTTCAACCCTCATTTTAACGTTTTCCATTGTGTTTATCGGAAACCAGATAGTTATCGATAATTTGAAGCAAACTTGTTCTGCTTATGGTATAGGAGAACTTATATCTTGTAGTCTGTGAGATCCACGCGTTCATACAGATGGACAGACGGATGGACAGACGGACAGACGGACATGGCTATATCGTCTCGGTTGTTGATGCTGATCAAGAATATATATCTTTATGGGGTCGGAGAAGCTTCCTTCTGCAGGTTACATCGTTTTGCACAAAACCATTATACCTTATTACCCATTTTATGGGTTAAGGGTATAAAAACACTCAAAAACACACAAAGCATATTTGCTACATTAAATTATATATTTTGCAATATAAAATATATAAGTAATGCTTTTAATAAGAGATCAGCGCTGCATCCTTTTTGTGGCTTTCGATATTGAATCTGTAAAATAAATGCGCAAATGTATTGAGCATAATTAAGAACATTAGGATTCGATGTGCTACTTACAACTTAAAGTATTCACATCTAGCATTAACGTCTATAATTTGGAATTTGGTTCGTTGTTAGTTGCGTTGAAACAGTGAGAGCAAATTGGATACATGAAAGTTATTTGTATCTTTACTATATAGAAGATCAGAGCTGGATCTTGTTCCAAGTAATTTGCTTTTGAACCTATGACATAAGTATATATAAAATGCTGAAACATACACAGCGATTCATGTTGCACTTACATATTGATTATCACTTGTAAATTTTAAATTGTTTTTCAAATACATATTTGAAGTATGTGTATGTAGACCAAAAACATATGAAACATGCATCAGAATTAGTTGAAAGATCAGCGCTGTATCCTGTTTGAATATAATTATAAATATGCTGTTTTCAATATGTAAATATGCATTGTGTACTTACATCAAACAATATTCGTAAACTAAACACATAACGCATTAAATAGTTGTGATGCTACACACGGAAGTATTCATCAACATAATCACTGGTAGAATTCACGATGAATACTTTTCAGTGACTTTTGAACGTTGGTTAAAGTACGCGGAGACAAGGCCTGCGAAATAACTTTGTCGAAGGCACTGTGAGCCATCAATTCCTTAAAAAACAACTTGGCATTAGTGCGTGTCTCCAAGCAGCCTTCTTGCAACAACTTTGCACGATGTCAAATAGCCTCTCCCTATATTCACGAGTCAAATCTCATAGATGCGCTTGTTGCCCAAACGTTCCACTAGCTTTATCATAAGCTTCGATGTAGTTGTCTTGACAACGGCATGCTGGTGGCATATGCCTTTTGCGGCCATCAGGTTAATGATTTATGGTGGTTGCATATGGGCCACCATAGATTCCAAGGCGTTCATGGCGTCTTCACGTAAGAATTTATTCATATCGGAAGAGCGCTGCAACAAGGCAGCAACTACTTCATCGCACATAACCTCGATCTTTTTGAGTTTAATAGCTCGGCGACGCCCATGCAAGCAGCGCGAGATACTTGTGAGCGGTGACTACGAATGAATGGCACAAACTGTATGGTAAGATTCTGCAAGTCAAACTCAACGAACTTAAGATGGAAACGAACCAAACGCGTAAAATGATTCAGAGCCTTTGCATTCACCTCCCAGTCACGACATCTCAGCCTACCCATTATCTCTATAACGGCTTCATTTGGATTCTCATAAGGTTTATTGATCTCCGAGTCGGACTCGGCCTTTTTAGGATCGACCTTGGGCTGGCGCTCAGGCTTGGGCTCGACCAGCTTCGTTGTCGCCCTTGAAATTGGTTTAACAGATGTCGCGCGACGTCTTGTATATTGTCCAGACTCTTTGCGTTCTGCAACTTGGCCTTGCGATCTTGATGGATTCGCCCCCTCATTCTTAGCAGTTCCTTGAACTGAGCGCTTGAGCTGATCACACGTAGCGCTGCGTGCACCTATGGACCTACCACGATTTACCTGTGCATTCGGCTTAGACCACATAATAGCGGCTCTAATTCCACCAGCTGCACAGTTTGTGAAGCCATATCGACGCGTTTTGTATCATCTGCACAACCGCACTGCCGGCACCTTTTCGGACAATTGCCCATATGCATAGATTTCATCGACGGCGTCGGGGATACCGGCGGCGTGTAGTAAACTTCTTCATTCTCCGACGAATCAGAAACGACCTGAAGCGGTTGCACTTGCAACTGAAGCGGTGTGGAGCGTTCGCTGGCCATTGTAATCAAAATATCTCAAGCTAATTTATATTTGTTATTTTTTTTAAATATATTTTCCGTTTGAAAATCTATGCGTTTGACAAATTTTTATTTTTAAAATAAGCATTAGCTCTTGTTGTTGACTTGACAGCTAAGGAAATGCCTGCTTGATAATGATTGTAATTTTTTTAGGCTGCGTTATTATTTCAAGTTCACTGTGTGTTATATTAAAAACAATTAAATGATTATTAATTACACTGCAACTGTTTAAGTTTTTATTTTTGATTAAAAATTATATAAATAATTTGAAAAAATAACAAAAATATATTGCGAATATTTAAAGATAAGGAAATCAAAAACATAAGTTATTTATCTTATTTTAGTCTTTAGTAATTGGATTGCTGTCGAGCCCTTGTTGGTTCACTTATTGGCCCAAACGTTTTCCAAGACGATAAAACACTTTACTTAAATCGGTATATGGTGCAAGTTGCTTCGTGTTTTGCTGTGCTGCACGAATTTTCATTTTAAATTCATTAAACTGGCTTAGCCTTTGCTTTTGTCATCTTTATTTGGGCGTTTTTCCTGTTGCCTTCTATTTATACACATCAAATAAATAATACTCCATTCGCTATTGCGTTTTCCTCATATTGCAATGATCACATTTGACCAGTTTTTGCCGCTTTTGATATCTGGTCGAGTTTTTGTTGCGGTTTTGCGTTCGAAATTATGTCTATAGTTATTGTTATGGCTTTGAGGAATCACTTTGACTTGGTCGTTTCGGATTCGAGCCATGTAATTTAACATATAATTGCAGTCGCTGCTTTGGCACATACTACATAGTAACAAATGTATCTCTGTAAGCCGTAGTAGAGTTCGATAAAGACGATACTTAAGGCCGACGATTTGTGAAAGTGCATTAGTAAAAGTATTTATATAATTTAACTAGCAAAAAAGCTTCAGCCTACTGTGATGACAGTAATATTTTAACAAAATTCATGGAAAAACGTTACCAAAAATAAAATTTTTTCTTGGTTTGGTTGCCATCCCCGAGCAATTAATGGACCATGTATAAACTCTACTGTTAGCCGACACGGCGGCCATTCAATTAAAATGCATTACAAAATTTACTGCATACACGCGATGGCCGCTTAAATTTTGTGCAATATTTACAAGACTAGTCAGAAAAAACCACAGATATACTACTACCAGCAACAACAATTTCTAACTGCCTATAACAATAAAAGGCGCATGCTTTGCATAAGAGTTGATTTAGTACCAAGCCAATACAAACAGTTTTACCAATGAATTCAAGCCAGTCTTATAAATTCTACATACATATAAAGTGTTTAGAGTCTTAAGAGAAATTTTGATTGTACTATACTGCAAAGCCGGATTATACCTTGTTGACGTTTTGTTTACTTACTTTCACTAGCAACTGTTTGTAAGACTTCGCAGAACTCCTACTATTTACACAAAGCGAGCAAGTAAGAAGGCTCAGATTGAGTAAAGTGGAATAAGTTATTACTCCGCAAATGCCAGAATTTGCTGCTGCGTGGCAATCTTCGGTGTTTCTCTGACGATTTTGATAAAATTTTCACCGAAAATACATATATATTGTCTATATTAGTATCTTAAGTTACTTATATTGTTATACTGTTATCGGTTGCAGGTGTGTATTGGAAAGGGAATGTGTTATCGATAATTTAAAATATAATTTAGAGCTTATTTTACAGTTCCAAAGGCTCTAGATCTCATCGTCCCTAGTGGAGTCACAATTGCTTCCTTCTTGACAACTTCTTTTACCTTTTGAACCATTTTTAGTATTGTATATCCATTCTTTATTAAAATAACAAAAATCAAGTAAGAAGGCTCTAGTCGGGAGAGCCCGACTAGAAGATACCCTGAACCCAGTTGCAATAAATTAATTACATTTATAATTGACTTTGGTATAAGGACTTAGCTTCAATCGTATAAATTCGATATCTCCGGTGTTTCTTAACCGGTTTGGACGAAATTTTCAGAAAAGTTCTATCGTTACCCATTATTTCAACCCTCATTTTAACATTTTCCATTGTGTTTATCGGAAACCAGAATAGTTATCGATAATTTGAAGCAAACTTGTTCTGCTTATGGTATAGGAGAACTTCTATCCAAAATCTGATACAGACGGACAGACGGACATGGCTATATCGTCTCGGTTGTTAATGCTGATCAAGAATATATATACTTTATGGGGTCGGAGAAGCTTCCTTCTGCGTGTTACATCGTTTTGCACAAAACCATTATACCCTTATTTACCCATTTTATGAGTTAAGGGTATAAAAATAACAAAAATGTCGACAAGGAACACTGACAAATTTTTACCGTTCTTCGTGAGCGCTCGCTCACACTTATTGCTTACTGTTTTTGTTATTCTCTATACCATTCGAAAATACCATAAGCAAAGGCAAACTATTATTATTGCCTACCTCGGCTGCCTGAGAGATATATTTTCCTACCAATTGCCAACTCTTGAGTTGGTCTTTATTCACTTTAGTTCAAGTTTTGAATTGACAAAAAAATTTTAAGCTGGTATATTTCTTAGCCTACAAATCAACCAAGCCAAGTCTTAAATTGCTTTTAGTACAGCTAGATGGCGCTGTTGACAAAGCAACCCTTCACATGCAATTTTTTATTTGTAATTGTTAAACAAAAATTCGATACATGACTTATAAACTTATGTAGGAAAATGCGCACAGAACAAAGGAGACAAGCAAAAGCAAACGACTTTTGCAGAATCAGCGAAAAAAACCGAAAGTCGTTAAGCAAAAAGCTTGCTAAGAGAAGGAGACAAATTGTGCTTAGCAACTAAAACAACATAATGCAAAATGCAAAATAAAGAAATGTAAAACATGAAAGAAAATCTAAGAAGATTATAAATACCCTTGCAGAATGAAGTCCAGCTAAAAATTTGAGCTTTTTGATAAAATTTTTTGTCGGATATTTTAAATTACGATTTGTGCATGCCATATCCTTTGTAAATGGCAGCTAATCTCTACAATTTTTACAAAAAGATATCATTTAGGGAAATTTACTGAAAAGTTATGAAATGGATCTGTTGCAAGGGTATCAAAATCAACTGAAAAGTGTTAAGAATAATGCAAATGGTTTATATATACATATATACTATATAAAAACATACACATACATACATCTATATATAGACGTATATATTTATCCCTGGGGCAGAGCATACAGGATGGTGGTCAAGCGCTTTGGCAAAGGCAGAGGTCAAGCGCCCACTGAGTTCGCTCGAGTGAGGGACATAGTGACAACTCTTTTTCCTCGGAGAACGAGCCCACTCCCACCAGCCCTTGGTCCATCCACAATCGAGGGCTTAATCCCGGTCACGTTGGAAGAGATGGCGATCGCTGCTCGAAAGCTCACCGCCCAAAAAGCCCCGGGCCCAGACGGAGTGCCAAATAGATGCCTTAGCATAGCAATCGCCTTGCGGCCTGGTCTGTTTGCAGAGACTTTCTCCAAATGTCTGCGCGAAGGTACTTTTCCAGATAGGTGGAAGGTACTGAAACTTATGCTGCTTCCAAAGCCCGACAAGCCCCCTGACGACCCCTCGGCATACAGGCCCATTTGCCTCATTGACAACGGCGGCAAGGTCCTGGAGATGCTAATCTGTGCTAGACTGGAGGATGCCGTACGTAGCGCTGGTGGCCTTTCACCTCACCAATATGGTTTCAGGAAGGCAAATCCACCACCGATGCAATCAAAGCTGTTGTCGATATCGCGGCTGAGGCTATCGCCGGTACCCGCTGGCGTTTCGGGTGTAAGCAATACTGCCTTGTAGCAACAATAGACGTGAAGAACGCCTTCAACACTGCCGACTGGAGCTGTATCCTGGATGCCCTGGTGCTTCTCCGGGTGCCAGAGTATCTTGTAGCTATTGTGAGGAGCTACTTCGACAACCGAATCCTTCGGTATGACACGGACGAGGGCGAAAAGGAGTATGCTATCTCTGCAGGTGTCCCACAAGGATCTGTTCTAGGTCCTCTCCTGTGGAACATCATGTATGATGGCATACTTAGAATCCAGCTTCCAGCGGGGGCCATGGGGGGGGGGGGGAGATGGCTGCGATGAAGACGCCCAACACGTCTTCTTCCACTGTGGGCGTTTCGCCGAGGATCGACTCGCGGTGGAAAACCTGACGGGCCAGCGTCTATCGCCAACTAACCTGGTGGCCCTTATGCTGGAGAGGCTTGAAGTCTGGCATGCGGTTTGCTCCTTTGCAGCCTCTACGATGGTAGAGCTGCGTCGTTTGGAGAGGTTAAGGGCGAGTGCATCGTAGTCGTTGCCACCGCTTCTGCGAAGCAATGCTTCACGGCGGTCCCGCAGAAGCTGGCAACGACTGTGCATGCTACACATATCGTTATTTAAGTTAACATAGGCATATCTTTTGAAAAAAAAAAAAAAAAAAAAAAAACCTATATATTTACACAGAAATATTAATAATGAAAGAAAGAAAAAACGATGAAGAAGAAGAAGAACAACATTTAGCGCCTTATTATTGAGTCCTTAGCAAAAAACGGAAAGTAAAATTGTAGCAGCTGCTGCTAAAATATAATTGAATTGTTTTTTAATCGCTACATGTTATAAACTATAAACTATTATTATATGATTAATATTACTATTAATATTATTATATATATTGTAATTATCATATGTTATATATATTAATAACTTAAGTGCTAACAAAATCAACCAAAAACATAAACAAACACGGCCAATCAAGCGTAGCATAGCAATCCGAATATCCTAACTTAAACTTAAACGAAAACAAAAACAAAAACAAACAACATTCAAAACACAACATGCAGCACTCAAGTAAATGTTAAATCAAAGATACTTTTAGTAACATAAGCTACAAATAACAAATAACTAAATCCACTTAAAACACAATTAGTTTTTAAGGCAATCAAAAATTATTATAGTTGAAAATTGATACAAACTTTGATAAGAATTTCTTTGTTTTCTGACTTCAAAGCACAACGCGATTAGCTTTTTATTTTATTTTAGTTTTCTTTGTATGTCAACTCACAAAACATTCGGAAACATTTATTTATTATTAAGAACAACGTTGAATGTTGACTGCAAAAATTATGTAATAAAAAACTTTAGTTAAATTGACAAAAAAACCCTTAATTTTGTACATACTGCAGATTCCAGTTGGAACCATGCTGCAGTTTATTTACACACACAAACTAACACACACACACACACTATAAGTAGTAACATTAATTAATGGATTCCCTCCCTGCCCCACCACTCTCCTTAAGTGTATACACTTCAAGTACCTTTTAGCAAAAAAGCATTAAAGTAATTTAAAGTTTAATGAATAATTGAATGTGCTCATGATAAAGAAGCACACGACATAGTACTGCCCCAAGGTGTCTTGCAAAACTGTTGAAAAAATATGAAAATAATGAAAAACTTTTCAAATACAAAACAAATACGAACACAAATACTACCATAAACACACACAGACACACACTTTGAAAAATATAATATATAATATTGTTAAAGTAGAAACTGAGCAAAAAAAAATTGCAAGCTAAGACTATCGTAAATAAAAGCAAGTCCCAAATTGTGAAACGCCTTCCTCGAGTCTCGACTCTCCACTCACCAATACCCCCATAACACCACTCTACCTTTTACCTACTACTACTATACTATACTATATAAATATATGAACATAAATATACCTTAAAATAACCGGTAATTCAGTACACATTATAGTATGATGCGATATATCATCATCGAGAAACCAGTTTTGTCAATGTTTTTTGTTTAATTTTTTTTATTTGTATAAATGCTGCTAAAATTAAATATTATTATTATTATTAAATATATATATATATATATATATATACTGGATTATAATTTCTTTGCGTACCAAATACACACAAAATGTGATTTAATTTCAGTTGGATTTTGTTTTCTTTAAGCTTTTCGCCTTACGCTTTGGGTGTCTTCTAACACTTTTGCACAAAACCATTATACCCTTATTACACCAATTTATAGGTTAAGGGTATAAAAAAAATTTGTTTTGAGTAGAGTGCAAAGAAAAACAGATAATTGATCGATATTGTCAAAGTAAAAAATCAATCATACTTAGTTTGTTTTTAGTATTCTGGGAATATTTAAGAATAAATTGCAGAAAAAACTGCAACAACTTTGAAGCTTTAAGTACAGATTGCTTGAAATAGGTATTAAAATATTTCAATAAATAGCTAGGGCTAGAGTCCAGATTAACTGAAATTGCAAGCGAAAATTCTATATCAGACCTTGGAACCTGTTGAACGAGATTTTATGTTAGTACAGTCAAACAGAATCTCAAAAGATTGCTATTGGTAAGAGCAAGCAAAATAGCTTTTCGTCTCAGGCAGACGAAGATAGGCTTGTGCACGAGCGCGTTAGCGATAGCGTAAAGCATGTGCAGCCGTTTTTCGTTCAGTTGCCCTAGCCAAAGAGTATAGAAAATCTCAAGAGTTTGCAATTGGTAAGAAAAGCTATTTCTCAGGCATCCCAGGTAGACAATAACTGTAATTTGCATTTGCTTGTGATGTTTTCGAATGGCATTGATTGCATAGATGTACAATTACAGAAGAATTTCAGTTTTGCAATAGCTGATCATTCATATTCTTAAATTTGTCAATTCTATGACCCCAGTCAACAATAACTAACAGTTATGTTGCGATGCCCACAAATTCCGAAAGTGTATTCAGTAGTTCACTTGTCGAAGACACAGACAAAGAAATAATATCAACAAGTAAGAAGGCTCTAGTCGAGAGAGCCCGACTAGAAGATACCCTGAACCCAGTTGCAATAATAAATTAAATTAATAATTGACTTTGGTATAAGGACTTAGCTTCAATCGATTAAACTCGATATCTCCGGTGTTTCTCAACCCATTTGGACGAAATTTTCAGAAAAATTCTATCGTTACCCATTATTTCAACCCTCATTTTAACGTTTTCCATTGTGTTTATCGGAAACCAGAATAGTTATGGATAATTTGAAGCAAACTTGTTCTGCTTATGGTATAGGAGAACTTATATCTTGTAGTCTGTGAGATCCACGCGTTCATACAGATGGACAGACGGATGGACAGACGGACAGACGGACATGGCTATATCGTCTCGGTTGTTGATGCTGATCAAGAATATATATATACTTTATGGGGTCGGAGAAGCTTTCTTCTGCGTGTTACATCGTTTTGCACAAAACCATTATACCCTTATTTACCCATTTTATGGGTTAAGGGTATAAAAACACTCAAAACACACAAAGCATATTTGCTACATTAAATTATATATTTTGCAATATAAAATATATAAGTAATGCTTTTAATAAGAGATCAGCGCTGCATCCTTTTTGTGGCTTTCGATATTGAATCTGTAAAATAAATGCGCAAATGTATTGAGCATAATTAAGAACATTAGGATTCGATGTGCTACTTACAACTTAAAGTATTCACATCTAGCATTAACGTCTATAATTTGGAATTTGGTTCGTTGTTAGTTGCGTTGAAACAGTGAGAGCAAATTGGATACATGAAAGTTATTTGTATCTTTACTATATAGAAGATCAGAGCTGGATCTTGTTCCAAGTAATTTGCTTTTGAACCTATGACATAAGTATATATAAAATGCTGAAATACACACTGCGATTCATGTTGCACTTACATATTGATTATCACTTGTAAATTTTAAATTGTTTTTCAAATACATATTTGAAGTATGTGTATGTAGACCAAAAACATATTAAACATGCATCAGAATTAGTTGAAAGATCAGCGCTGTATCCTGTTTGAATATAATTATAAATATGCTGTTTTCAATATGTAAATATGCATTGTGCATCAAACAATATTCGTAAACTAAACATATAACGCATTAAATAGTTGTGATGCTACACACGGAAGTATTCATCAACATAATCACTGGTAGAATTCACGACGAATACTTTTCAGTGACTTTTGAACGTTGGTTAAAGTACGCGGAGACAAGGCCTGCGAAATAACTTTGTCGAAGGCACTGTGAGCCATCAATTCCTTAAAAAACAACTTGGCATTAGTGCGCGTCTTCAAGCAGCCTTTCTGCAACAACTTTGCACCGATGTCAAATAGCCTCTCCCTATATTCACGAGTCAAATTCTCATAGATGCGCTTGTTGCCCAAACGTTCCACTAGCTTTATCATAAGCTTCGATGTAGTTGTCTTGACAACGGCATGCTGGTGGCATATGCCTTTTGCGGCCATCAGGTTAATGATTTTATGTGGTTGCATATGGGCCACCATAGATTCCAAGGCGTTCATGGCATCTTCACGTAAGAAATGATTCATATCGGAAGAGCGCTGCAACAAGGCAGCAACTACTTCATCGCACATAACCTCGAACTTTTTGAGTTTAAATAGTTCGGCGACGCCCATGCAAGC
Source organism: Scaptomyza flava (assembly GCA_030179655.1). Taxonomy (NCBI): domain Eukaryota; kingdom Metazoa; phylum Arthropoda; class Insecta; order Diptera; family Drosophilidae; genus Scaptomyza; species Scaptomyza flava. The sequence continues at coordinate 22,969,008 of JARNME010000314.1, read as the reverse complement.
AGCGCGAGATACTAGTGAGCGGTGACTACGAATGAATGGCACAAACTGTATGGTAAGATTCTGCAAGTCAAACTCAACGAACTTAAGATGGAAACGAACTAAACGCGTAAACTTATTAAGAGCCTTTACACGCACCTCCCAGTCAGGAGACCTCAGCCTACCCATTATCTCTATAACGGCTTCATTTGGATTCTCATAAGGTTTATTGATCTCCGAGTCGGACTCGGCCTTTTTAGGATCGACCTTGGGCTGGCGCTCAGGCTTGGGCTCGACCAGCTTCGTTGTCGCCCTTGAAATTGGTTTAACAGATGTCGCGCGACGTCTTGTATATTGTCCAGACTCTTTGCGTTCTGCAACTTGGCCTTGCGATCTTGATGGATTCGCCCCCTCATTCTTAGCAGTTCCTTGAACTGAGCGCTTGAGCTGATCACACGTAGCGCTGCGTGCACCTATGGACCTACCACGATTTACCTGTGCATTCGGCTTAGACCACAATAATAGCGGCTCTAATTCCACCAGCTGCACAGTTTGTGAAGCCATATCGACGCGTTTTGTATCATCTGCACAACCGCACTGCCGGCACCTTTTCGGACAATCGCCCATATACATAGATTTCATCGACGGCGTGGGGGATACCGGCGGCTGTAATAAACATCTTCACTCTCCGACGAATCAGAAACGACCTGAAGCGGTTGCACTTGCAACTGAAGCGGTGTGGAGCGTTCGCTGGCCATTGTAATCAAAATATCTCAAGCTAATTTATATTCGTTATTTTTTTTAAATATATTTTCCGTTTGAAAATCTATGTGTTAGACAAATTTTTCTTTTTAAAATGAGCATTAGCTCTTGTTGTTGACTTGACAGCTAAGGAAATGCCTGCTTGATAATGATTGTAATTTTTTTAGGCTGCGTTATTATTTCAAGTTCACTGTGTGTTATATTAAAAACAATTAAATGATTATTAATTACACTGCAACTGTTTAAGTTTTTATTTTTGATTAAAAATTATATAAATAATTTGAAAAAATAACAAAAATATATTGCGAATATTTAAAGATAAGGAAATCAAAAAGATAAGTTATTTATCTTATTTTAGTCTTTAGTAATTGGATTGCTGTCGAGCCCTTGTTGGTTCACTTATTGGCCCAAACGTTTTCCAAGACGATAAAACACTTTACTTAAATCGGTATATGGTGCAAGTTGCTTCGTCTTTTGCTGTGCTGCACGAATTTTCATTTTAAATTTCATTAAACTGGCTTAGCCTTTGCTTTTGTCATCTTTATTTGGGCGTTTTTCCTTTTGCCTTATATTTATACAATTCAAATAAATAATACTCCATTCGCTATTGCGTTTTCCTCATATTGCAATGATCACATTTGACCAGTTTTTGCCGCTTTTGATATCTGGTCGAGTTTTTGTTGCGGTTTTGCGTTCGAAATTATGTCTATAGTTATTGTTATGGCTTTGAGGAATCACTTTGACTTGGTCGTTTCGGATTCGAGCCATGTAATTTAACATATAATTGCAGTCGCTGCTTTGGCACATACTACATAGTAACAAATGTATCTCTGTAAGCCGTAGTAGAGTTCGATAAAGACGATACTTAAGGCCGACGATTTGTGAAAGTGCATTAGTAAAAGATATTTATATAATTTAACTAGCAAAAAAGCTTCAGCCTACTGTGATGACAGTTAATATTTTTAACAAAATTCATGGAAAAACGTTACCAAAAATAAAATTTTTTCTTGGTTTGGTTGCCATCCCCGAGCAATTAATGGACCATGTATAAACTCTACTGTTAGCCGACACGGCGGCCATTCAATTAAAATGCATTACAAAATTTACTGCATACACGCGATGGCCGCTTAAATTTTGTGCAATATTTACAAGACTAGTCAGAAAAAACCACAGATATACTACTACCAGCAACAACAATTTCTAACTGCCTATAACAATAAAAGGCGCATGCTTTGCATAAGAGTTGATTTAGTACCAAGCCAATACAAACAGTTTTACCAATATGAATTCAAGCCAGTCTTATAAATTCTACATACATATAAAGTGTTTAGAGTCTTAAGAGAAATTTTGATTGTACTATACTGCAAAGCCGGATTATACCTTGTTGACGTTTTGTTTACTTACTTTCACAAGCAACTGTTTGAAAGACTGCGCAGAACTCATAGTATTTAAATAAAGCCAGCAAGTAAGAAGGCTCAGATTGAGTAAAGTGGAATAAGTTATTACTCCGCAAATGCCAGAATTTGCTGCTGCGTGGCAATCTTCGGTGTTTCTCTGACGATTTTGATAAAATTTTCACCGAAAATACATATATATTGTCTATATTAGTATCTTAAGTTACTTATATTCTACTGTTATCGGTTGCAAGTGTGTATCGGAAAGGGAGTGTGTTATCGATTATTTAAAATATAATTTAGAGCTTATTTTACAGTTCCAAAGGCTCTAGATCTCATCGTTTCTAATGGAGTCACAATTGTTTCCTTCTTGACAACTACTTTTACATTTTGAATCATTTTAAAAATAGTATATCCATTCTTTATTAAAATAACAAAAATCAAGTAAGAAGGCTCTAGTCGTGAGAGCCCGACTAGAAGATACCCTGAACCCAGTTGCAATAAATTAATAACATTTATAATTGACTTTGGTATAAGAACTTAGCTTCAATCGTATAAATTCGATATCTCCGGTGTTTCTTAACAGGTTTGGACGAAATTTTCAGAAAAGTTCTATCGTTACCCATTATTTCAACCCTCATTTTAACATTTTCCATTGTGTTTATCGGAAACCAGAATAGTTATCGATAATTTGAAGCAAACTTGTTCTGCTTATGGTATAGGAGAACTTCTATCCAAAATCTGATACAGACGGACAGACGGACATGGCTATATCGTCTCGGTTGTTAATGCTGATCAAGAATATATATACTTTATGGGGTCGGAGAAGCTTCCTTCTGCGTGTTACATCGTTTTGCACAAAACCATTATACCCTTATTTACCCATTTTATGAGTTAAGGGTATAAAAATAACAAATATGTCGACAAGGAACACTGACAAATTTTTACCGTTCTTCGTGAGCGCTCGCTCACACTTATTGCTTACTGTTTTTGTTATTCTCTATACCATTCGAAAATACCATAAGCAAAGGCAAACTACAATTATTGCCTACCTCGGCTGCCTGAGAGATATATTTCCTTACCAATTGCAAACTCTTGAGTTTGTCTTTATTCACTTTAGTACAAGTTTTGAATTGACAAAAAAATTTTAAGCTGGTATATTTCTTAGCTTACAAATCAACCAAGCCAAGTCTTAAATTGCTTTTAGTACAGCTAGATGGCGATGTAGAGACAAACAAAAGCAAGCGATAGAGGGCGCTTGCGAAGGTTGACAAAGCAATCCTTCACATGCAATGTAAAATCACACAATAGGTGGCGCTTGTTGTTTTCTTTTCGGCTCAAGTAAAGCTTTTAAGGAAAATTGGTGATTTTTAGACGCGCAAAATGTTTTGGAACGTTAGGAAATAGAAGTTTTGCAGCTTTTTTGTTTTGAATACAGTAGTATATATTCGTCTTTATTGAATTTGATTTCTCTGTTCAGTTTTACATGCTATATAAACTATTTATTATTAATATTATTTATATATATTATTCTTGAAGTATTAGCATTATATTTTCTTGTTGTTCTTGTTTTCGTTTCAAATTTTCTTTTATTTTTATTTTTTAGTATTTGCTTCAATAGTTTATATATATATTTTTTGCGCAAAGTTTTTAAAAATTGCATTTTGCATTTTTGTGTTTCCATTCGAATGAAAAATGTTAATTTACAAATTAACACAATCAAGATACATATATGTATGTGTAGAAATGTATACATACATATATATGTATGTGTACTATGTATAAAAACAAATACTTAAGTTAACAAAAAAAAAAAATTGTTTGTACTTAAGTTGCAAGCTTGCAACAATTTTGCAAGAAATGCTAGAAAAAAATTGTCGCTTTATTAAATTACGTAATGGAAAATGTCTTTTCTGTGTGTTTTGTTATTTTATATTTGTTGTTATTTGCTTTTGCAGTTAAATTTATTGAATTAAAAAAAACTTTATCGAATCGAATTTAATTGATTTTTTGTTTTTGCCAAAGTTTGGAGTGCTTTAGTTTAGGCCACTAAGCTAATTTTCCATACCAGTTATACATAATTTTTGATATTTTTGCTGCTTTAATTGATTAATTTTTTAACTTTTTTCTTGTTTTCTTTTTTATTTTGGGCACATTTGCTTATTTTTTTTTTTTTTTTTTTTTGGTTTACTCATGGTTTTATTATTGGGCGGATTTGGAACTGAAAACGGTGTTGGTTTGTTTGCATCTGTTTTGTAGTATATCTGAAATATCTGTAAACTGAATCTATATTGCCATTGTGTTTGAGTGTGTGTGTGTGTGTGTGTGTGTATTAACTATGTATGTGTTTCTTGCTTTGTTAAATCTAAAATACTTGATGTATGTATTGCTCAAATAACTCAATACCACTATGTATATATAGATATATATAACTATATATATTATATGTTGATATGGTCTGTTTTAAGATGTGAACTTATGTATGTATATACATAAATATGTGAACGTGTATATATATATATATATATATGTATGTGTATATGTTGTTATAAATATTTATTTTTGCTTCTTCATACTTAATTTACTGTCGTTTCCACTATTTTATGTACAATTTCTGTTATTATTCTTAGTAAATAAAAATCTCATCAATTACTTGGCAAAATCTAATAAAAAAAAAAAAATGTTTTTCTTTTATCTTATTTTTTGTGGTTTATTGTTGGTTTAAGTATGTATGTGTGTGTGTGTATTTGTATTGTATATAAAACTGTATATCACCGTGGGCCTAAATTCATTTCTATTCACTCAGCTTATTATGTATTATATATATATATATAGTATATTTATACGTAAGTATGTAAAATTAATCTTTGTTTAAAAAAATGTTTGCTTTCAATTTGTTTAAGTGTAAGTTTAATGTACTACGTTCCCTTGCTCTCTCTATATATATGATGCAAGTAAGTATGTTTGTCTGTAATTTTTTCGTTAAGAACTGGAAGGATAATTTCTTATGCAATTTGTGTTTGATTTTGTTTACGATTTGCTTTGCCAAATACAAATGCTATTTTATATTTACAACATATAGATATTTATTTATATATATATATTTTTTTATATTTTTATTCTTGTTTATTGGCATTAATCCTTACGCAAGTAAAATTAGTTACGTATTCCATATTTATTTCGATTACCTTTTTTGTTATTACCATATGCGTTATGTCTATAAGTACGTCTATACATGTTCTCAACGCTACGGGATCTATGCAAACAATTTCACTGCCTACTTGACTATATGCTTTTATGTGTGAACTGCATCATGTATATGTGTTTTTTTTAAGTGTATCTCTATCTGCTGCTGCTGCTGTTTGTTTTGTTTATTCTTTCTCATCTGTTATCTGTTTATTGTTATGTAAACTTGGCTAGCTTCGCATATTATTAATATACTTATAAATGTTTATATATTATTCCATTCATTCGCTTTTCTGTGCGTGTATAAATGTATAGATCATGCATATGTGTGTGTGTGTGTGTGTGTGTGGATACAGGGGGACGTTTAAAAAGTAAAGTTAACATTCGTTTTTTTGCGAGTACTTTAGTTCCTCTGCAGCATATCGTTTGCATATCGCATGCTCTTTGTAGGCTTGCATTGGGCACATCAGAACATGGAAATTAAAAGGCCCTACAAGATGTATGTATGTGTTACATATATATATACAAATATGGAATATGGTTTTGGTGTAATATTAAAAAAGAAATTTCGATGGGGTTGTTGTTTTTTTTTTTTTTTTTGTTTAAGAAAACATATTTATTTGATAAAGTTTCATTTATGTTCATGTATTATTGGTATGTTTTATTTGTTTTCATATTTATTACAATAATAATCATAATATAATAATAATAAAAAAGTTATCATAATTATTACAATGCGAAAAAAAATAGTCGATCTAAAAAATAATTATAACTAAATGTTGTCATCCTTTCCTTTTTTTTTTCTTTTGTGAACTCTCTTTTCCTCTCTTCTTCTCTCTCAACACTTTTCGTTCAACTTTAAACATATCTTTCATATTTTGTATATTTTTTATATATATATAAATATACATATATATTTATATATATATATATGTATGTAGGGTTGGCAGCTCTAGCAGAGCTAGCAGCTGATGTTAATGCTGATGACTATCATATAAGTGAATTACAATAATCGATAGTATATCGTTTAAGGAGCTGTTCAGTAAAAATGATGTATCGAATAAGTAATTGTAGTTGAACCGGCGAAGCGTTAAGACGTAGAAATATAAAAAGAATTAACCTTTGTTATTTTAAATAAGTTGATAATGAAGTATTGAAAAGTGAACGAACCATTTAGTTATCATATTATACATTATTCTACGAAGTCTACAGTTGTTTTATTTTACGGTGGCTTCAAAAGGAACAGTTCTACAATTTTGGGGGCTCGTCCGGGATGAACATAAAACAGAAAATTGTGAATTCAGCGCAGCTAACACTATTTAACTACGTTGATGAAGATGGTTGCAGTCAACATTACTTGACTACGTTGATCTAAAGGTGGCAGAAAAGGTGAATTTCTGCGAAAGTATTCAGTCGCTGGCGAATACTTTGTACGTCGAAGAGACAAAAACGCTACAAGCAGAGACGCTGGTGGCGTGAACTACGGTGAAAAACGGCAGACGCGACGATCGACGACGCCTGGCGCAGTTAAGAAGGAATAACGGTGAAAGCAGCAGACACAAAGCAGAGTGTGATCATTGTGCGACACAAAGCGGCGTGAACTGCGGTGTAAAGCGGCAATAGAGGACGGCTGGCGCAATTTGGAAGGAAGAACGGCAAAAGAAGCAGACACAAAACAGAGCGAGATTGTACCGCAACAAAACTACAACGTAAAGCAGATGAAGACATGTATATTTGTTTCGCAGAGAGACGACAAACGGTTGCAGAATATATGAAAATTTGGCACCCATCATTCGGGACGAATGATATGTAGGATGGCCGAATGTAGGGTTGGCAGCTCTAGCAGAGCTAGCAGCTGATGTTAATGCTGATGACTATCATATAAGTGAATTACAATAATCGATAGTATATCGTTTAAGGAGCTGTTCAGTAAAAATGATGTATCGAATAAGTAATTGTAGTTGAACCGGCGAAGCGTTAAGACGTAGAAATATAAAAAGAATTAACCTTTGTTATTTTAAATAAGTTGATAATGAAGTATTGAAAAGTGAACGAACCATTTAGTTATCATATTATACATTATTCTACGAAGTCTACAGTTGTTTTATTTTACGGTGGCTTCAAAAGGAACAGTTCTACATGTATACATATATTTATATATTATTATTATTATTATGAAAAAGGAGGTTAGTGCACTGCGACCACCTGGGTCTATTGAGCCCTCATCCTAGTGTATGAGCTACAGCTCCCCGTACAGTGCAATCGATCGCAGAAACGCGATGATGTCGCCTGGACGGAGAGCCCTCATCTCCTCAGTGTTTAGTGTGACCCGCCCGAGCTGAGATAATCTCAGCCGACCTATGGCAGGGCACTCCTATAGTAGGTGTTCTGGAGTTTTGTCCCCCTCCAGACAGAGCCTGCATGTAGCCTCGTTCCCTATGCGTATCCTATGTAAATGCCTACGCAATCTGCAGTGTCCTGTCAAGAAGCCTGTGACAATCCGAAGAGAGACCTTGCTCAGCTTCAGACAGTCCTCAGTCCTCGTCTTGTTGTAGTTGCCTAAAAGCTTTTTACTCTGTCTCGCCCCCTGCGAACACAACCAGAAGTTCGCACTATCGGACCAAAGGTCAGAGTGGCTGCTCTGCTCGATGACCCCAAGGCCCAGCCCACAGAAGGGTTCCAGCCCGCAGAAAGGAGTGCTTGCCCCCTTCCTGGCCATTTGGTCCGCTACCTCATTACAAGGGATTCCCGCGTGCCCAGGGACCCAATAGATGGTGACTCTATTATTAGTCCCCAACCTGTTTAATGTTTCTATACATTTCCAAACCAGCCTGGAAGCTATTTTATAAGCACCTAGTGCTTTTATAATTGCCTGACTGTCTGAAAAGATGGCTATGTCTCTGCGATCGTACCCTCTGTCGATGTTGAAAGCGGCACATCTCTCTATCGCGTGTATTTCCGCTTGGAAGATACTGGTGAACTTGCCAAGGGGTTCATGGTAATTGAGTCGAGGTCCGCAGACTCCGGCCCCGGCCCCCTCCTCTGTAAGCGAACCGTCTGTGTACCATCTAATAGCATGTGTTTTCACATTGTAGGTAGTTGACAGGTTGGTCCATTCTGCCTTATTGCTAAGCTCTATGTTAAAGAGCTTACTGAAGCTAAATTGCGCCAACTGCGCATCCTGTGGGTATTCTAACAGTGAGCCTGTGGCTCCTTCAGCCGATCCGGTTGCTAATGCCCCCGTTATCCTCATATGACTTCTGCTTGCGTTGTGTTTTATGTATATATGCAGCGGTGGATGCCCTAGTAGAACGTCTAGAGCCGTGGAGGGGCAGGTGCGCATTGCGCCCGAGATGCACGAGCATGCAAGCCTCTGGAGTTTACCCAGTTGCTTTCTCGCACCTTCCCGGTGCATGCGTCCAGCCCAGACCACTGCTCCGTAGCACACCATGGGCCTTACCATAGCAGTATACATCAGAATCTTAGGTGAAAGCCCCCAGTTTTTCCCCGCAAGAGTTCTGCAGCTCATCAGGGCTAGAGTGCCCTTCCGAACAGCGTGCTCCACCTGCTGTTTCCAGAGGGGTCTTTTATCTAGTATAACCCCCAGATATTTGACCTCCGTGGACACTGGTATACTTGTACCTCCAATGACTATGGGTCTCATAGACTTAAGCTTGTGACGATTTGTGAAGGCGACAATCGTGGTCTTTGCTGGGTTGATGTTCAGCCCCACGTCCCTACACCAGTCCAGGCTTAGTCGAAGGCCCAGGCTGACTCTATCACATAATGTGCTCTCAAAATTCCCCTTACAGATTATGGTTATGTCATCGGCATAGCCTAGACATCGAAAGCCATTATCCGTAAGCTTAGCTAAGAGATCATCTACCACCAGACTCCAAAGGAGAGGTGATAGGACACCTCCTTGAGGACAGCCTCTGGTGGTTTGTGCTCTAATCGTCGAGTTGCTGACGGTTACTTCTGCTATGCGAGAGTCCAGGAGTTTGTGAGTCCTGATTCAACTCCTCTACTCTCAAGAGCTCTGACCACCACGTCATGCGCCGTGTTGTCAAAAGCACCTTCTATGTCCATAAAGGCGCAGAGTGCGACCTCTTTTGCTTTCACAGACTTCTGGAGAGTGTTCACTAGGTCAAGCAGAGCTGACTCCGTTGACATCCCTGCCCTATACGCATGCTGATGTGCATGTAGTGGCTTGGCCACTAGGTGCACCGATCTAATGTGATTGTCTACTATCTTTTCAAGGGTTTTTAGCAGGAATGAGGTAAGGCTGATTGGCCTGAAGGATTTGGGAAGAAATGGGTCTTTCTTTCCTACCTTCGGGATGAAAATCACCCTCGCCGTCCTCCACTCCCTAGGTATGTACCCCAGGGCAATGCTCCCAAGGAAGATTCTGATTAGAAATACTAAGAGAGGGTATATACCCTTCTGTAAGAGGATGGGAAGGATGCCATCCACCCCCGGGGCCTTATAGGGACTGAGTGATCCGATGGCCCACCTGATCCTATGCTCAGTTACAATTTCTGCAGCTAATCTCCACTCGGGTCTCCTCCCAGAGGCTTGTACGTAGCTGCTATCACTGTCTGAAATGGTCATACAAAGCGGGAAATGTGTTTGTAAGAAAAGTTCAGCCTTCTCTACCTCATTGTCCGTGAAAGTCCCATCCTGTCTCTTAAGGCAAAGTTCCAAAAGCACTTTCCCTTTTGAGATGGCTTTGAACACCCTTGCAGCGGGCGTGGCCTGCTCTAGAGTGGAGCAAAACTTCCTGAAATTATCCCGTTTGCTATTGCGTATCTCCTTGTTATACTCAGTAAGCTTCCTGGTATAACAATCCCATTTGTCATTACACTTTTTAGCTGTGTTAAACAGTTTCCTGACCTCCACTCGAAGTAGTCCTAGCTTCTTAGTCCACCATGGATTATCCCTGCTGAATTTAATGCTCTTAATAGGACAGCTTGAATGATAAGCATCCAAGATAGTCTTGCCCACGTCTATAGATAGCTGCTCAATCTCTTCCTGTGAGGAAGCTCTTTTACTGTAGTTTAGTCTGCTCAGATTTAACCCCAGACAGGACCGATATTGTTGCCAATCAGTCTGTCGAGGATTTCTGATGTCCTTACTAAAACTTAGGTTACTACAAATGTCGAATAGGATAATCCTATGGTCCGACAATGATGGTTCAGGAGAGACTCTCCAGTTGCGAACCAACCTGGAGCATCCGTCATTGCCGAAGGTGATATCTAACACCTCTGCCCTGCTTTTGGTTACAAACGTAGGTTCTGCCCCCACGTTGAAAACAGTGAGATCCTTAACTAGTAGAAAATCAAGTAAACACTCACCTCTGCTGTTTGTATCTGTGCTACCCCATGTGATGCTATGTGCGATGGCATCGCACCCCAGCAGCAATGGCAGCTTCTTGCTGCTGCAGTAGTCCACTAGAGCCTGAACCTCTAATGGAGGAGCCTCCGCCTCATCTCCCGGGAAGTACGCCGACGCTACCACGATACTTCCACGCTCTCCAGTGATCAGCACTGCTACTAAATCTTTGGTGAGAAAGTTAGAAAGACATAGAAAGTTAGTATTCTTCCGTACCAAGATACAAGCTCTTGGCGATGCCTCTCTTACATCCGCAATTACTCTTGCACTTACGTGGTTAAGGCCGCAGATCCTGCCTCTGACGACCCATGGCTCCTGGATGAGCACCAGCCCCAGGTCCAACCTGGTGACCAACCTGCCGATGACAGCCGAAGCTGCCCTCGCATGATGCAGGTTAATCTGAGCAACGCTGGTGGTCTCCATCCCTAGAGCTCTTCTTCACCCTCCGGTGGGTGTTCGCTCATCATCGGATGGCCCATCCTTACTGGTGATGTCATCATCTCCGCGGACGTTGAGTCTGGACAGGTCCAATGGCAACAACGTTCGCCTCCGCATCAGCCGCCGCCGCTTCCTCCTTCTTCCCATGAAGCTTGCATTTGAGCTGCCCAAAGCGGAAACTCAACAGCATGCCCCGGTTCTTTATTAGAGCAAGTGCGTCATCATCCACGCCTAGCGTCAGGATCTTGCCTCCCTCAGCCTCCTTCCACCTGAGCAGCTTCCAGGTGTCAGAGCTGAGCCCTCTGTTCTGCTCCGTGAGCAAACCAAAGGACTTTGCGACCGGCTCTCCAGCCGTCCGTGGCAAAAAGACGGTCACGATGTTGGGCATCGGAATCTCGTCCTTTGGGCAGGTGCAGAGCTGCACGCCCACCGCAGAGCTGATGCTAGGAACCTTAAGCTCTAGCCACTTCTTGGTCTCATCATCCATACATTCCACCAGTACCAGGCGAAAGTGGATGCCGTTGAAATTCAGGCTTGCGGTCCAGCCCTTCCTCATCTCCTCGACGAGGGCCAGTTCCACCGCCGTCAGCTCCTCTTTGGACAGAAGCCTCTTCGGGTACTCGCTCGCCATTATAGCCAAGATTGTGCCCTTGGCTACGCTGGCGTACGAGGCTGCCTTCGGATGCTTCGTGTCCCTTGAGGTTCCACAGCCCTCAGGAGCCACGTTGCCCTTGCGCTTTGGTTTCTTAATATTGGCGTCATTGGGGGCCTCAGCAGGCGATGTTTGTTGCCATTGCCGCTTCTTCCCCACGCCAGCTTCCTCTCCCTTCCTCACGCCTGGAGACACGGTCGGGGCCCGATGCTCCAGCGCTCTCCTGCGCGCCTCCTCCGGCTTCAAGCCACGACCCAGGTACCGAAGATACCATTTGCGGCCGGCTCCGCTTAGGCCATGCCTTAGCGGGTCACCAGCCCCACCGGGTTGGCCTGGTGCCAAGATGTGCGGCATCTGCTTCCTCTTCTGCGGACCAGAAGAGGGTGTTGCAGTGTCTTTCCCGCCGACATTGCTTGTCTGCGGGACAGCCACTGGGGCAGTGCCGGGCACTGCGCTCCCACCCCCTACGTTCGTCCGTTTGGTGTCCCCACTGTCCACCACTCGCGGCTTGAAAGCCTCTGCACTTCTGGAGGTGCTTTGCTTCGGGGACGAGCCCTTTGGTTTGGCAACACTCCTCGAGTAGGGGGCCTGGCCCCCGCGCGGTGTCAGCTTGCCACCCAAGTCCAGAGCCGCCTCTTCCATCCGCTCTGCTAGCTGTGTAGCGGTTAAGCCCCGCATATCATTAAAAAGTTTTCTATTGTCCATGTATTAGGTCCCACGAGTATGGGGGAAAGTAGTACCGGCGTGTCATAGCCCCCATTAACACGCCGGGGCCAGGTATACTCACCGAGGCGGCCAGGTATCGGTGAGGCTCCATTCTATTACAGTCGGTAACCCCTGACTGCAAACCAACCAATGGGCACAGACCACGTAACACCCTGGCTTAGGGGAGTGAAGAGGCACCCTTGCCTAAGGACGTCACCACTGCCCGTATGAGATGTGGGGATAGGAAATGGGTAGGATCTTGTGTAGGAATTGGGTGTGTGTGAGACTATGTTTTAAAGACGGTCAGACAAGCGCCTTGTCGGTCCACTAACGGTGTGGTACCCGCTGTTGTCCGGGACTGCTTACTACGACAAGTCGCTATTCGCAGCTAACCTCCACTGGAGGCCTTGCGCTATCCGCAACCTGCGACCCGTCCGGTGGCTTCAGCTAGCCCACCTCAGAACCATCTCACAAAGTTCGTTGGTACCAGATATATTTATATATAGATGGGTGTTAATATTATGCATAAATATTTATTTAATTATATTTGTAATTATTATTTATAGCAACAGCCATTCGGCCACGCCCAATGGCACAAGCAATTCCACTGGCAGCCATGTTCGATTTGATCCCAAACTGTTTCCCAATCTGTCTAAGGCATTTCGCAATATTGAGGATCAGCCGTTGATCTATGATGTTTTGAATGAGGAAGTTACAGCGCCTGGCGATTATGTCACTAACAACAACAACAACAACAATAACAACAAGTACAACTATGTCATTTCGAATGCAACAGGCAATGGAACTGGAACTGAAGCTGCGGGATCTGGAACTGTACCAACATCGATATCATCAGCAGCTGTTCCCGTCTGTGCCTACAATTTTGAGCGTCTGGCACGCGATTGTGGCGCCGATAGCATCGATGATGTTCATGCGGCTGCAGCGATGCTGTTCCTCAAGCACGGATCAAAAGCCTTTGGCGAATCATATCAGAATGGGTAAGTTGTTATATCGTGGAATGAAATCAACGAATGTTGCACAAGAATTGTAGAACAACCTGTTTATTGCACTTATTAAATCCGTTTGTAGAACGTTACGTGTTACGCTTTGTAGAATGACAATTTATTTATTTTCATCACTTGACTAAATGTGTTAAACAACGTGAACGTGACTTAGTTTTAGTTAGAATCATTAGGTGAAAAAAGATGTTAAACATATTCATGTTGAATAAGGTTGAAAGTTATATGTGCTTGGCGATTTAATATATGTATGTACATATTTCTACATTCATATCAACACTTAACTAATTGCCCATTGTTTTGTTTGCAAACACTTAGTGCACCGGTGATAACCAGTTCGCCAAGTGAGGATCACACCTACTCAGCGGGTGGCAATAGCAATGCGGATAGCGGCGCTTCAACACCGCTCACCAATGGCAATGGCCAGCTAGCCCAACAGACTCAGCCCAATGTGGGTGGACATGGCGCCGACAGCAATTGTGCCAGCTCCGATGCAGCCTACGATAGCAGTGAGGAAAAGTAAGATTCAACTATCTCTCGTCTATATAACATATACTTGAATGTTAATGTTAATTGCATGTGTTGTCGCTTTTCTTTTTTTGTTTAGTCACAACATCACGCCTGAGGAGCTGGCTGATCAACAGAGGCATCGTGATGGTGTCGATGCTCTGCTCTCGTTGTCACGTTCCTCAATTGTTGAGTGCGGCTCATCGTCAACAACAACACACTATCACAGCAATGGCAGCAGCGGCAGCAGCCATGGATCACCGCACAAGCGTGCCTCCAGTCGCAGCATTGAGGACGAGAAATGGCAGCACATGGACGTGCAGCATTATCAGCATTATCAGCATCAGCAGGGGGGCACCAGCGGCATCTATACTAATGGCAGTGGTAGCAAAATGGCTCTGCTTAGCAGTGCTGCTGCCAATGTAGCTGCTGCCGGAGCACTTATGCAGCATCAGCAGCAGCAGCAGCAGCAACAGCTGCAGCGATCTATCTACGAGGAGCCATACAATGCAACCGCGGGTCCAACTGGTCAGGGCAGCAATACGGCGGCAAACAATTTGTGTTGGTGGCGCTGGCAGCAATGGACAGCAGCAACAAGTGCTGTCGCTTAGTGCTGCCATGGCCAATGCTGTGGCAGCGAAGAGCAAAGTGAAGCCATTGCGAGGATTGCGCACCAAGATTAAGCGAAAGGCCGCCTGGATGCGGTGAATATGGCGCAAAGCTAGCGGTGGGCAGTAGACTGTGTCTATCTCTCTCTCTCTCTCTCTCTCTCTCTCTTTCACTCTCTATCGCTATCGCTCTCATTTGCCTGTCCAACTGGCACCCACACACACACACACTGGCCCATAGAGTAGCTTTGGCTCCCGCTTGCTCGCACCATTTGTTGTCTTTTTCTAAAACGGAATTCAATTCATATTGGAGCATTTAGTCAAATAATTTTGGTTTTATCTTTTTCAACTAAATTCTTTAAATTATTATTTTTAATTTTCATTCGTGTTTTTGTTATCGAACGGTGTTTTTTCTTGATTTTGATCTATTTAAATATATTATAATAATATTTCTTTCAACTATATTTTTATAGTTTAATTTTAGCTGTTAATTTTTAATTGGACTTGATTTGGTGGCAAACATTTTGCCCGTTTATTGTTGGCCATTATATTATTATTAATATACTTTTTTTTTTAAAGTTGAAATTTTCTTTGTTAGTTTTTAATTTATGTGTGCCTAAACATACATATTAATATATATATTTTAAAAGAACATTTTTAATAACTTAAAGTTCGCTAAGAAGACAAGAAAAAACTGAAACACAAAAATGTCCTGCGGTGCTTGATGGGCACGATTTTTAATTGTAATTGTTAAACAAAAATTCGATATATGACTTATAAACTTATGTAGGAAAATGCGCACAGAACATAGGAGACAAGCAAAAGCAAACGACTTTTGCAGAATCAGCGAAAAGAACCGAAAGTCGTTAAGCAAAAAGCTTGCTAAGAGAAGGAGACAAATTGTGCTTAGCAACTAAAAAAAAATTATGCAAAATGCAAAATAAAGAAATGTAAAACATGAAAGAAAATCTAAGAAGATTATAAATACCCTTGCAGAATGAAGTCCAGCTAAAAATTTGAGCTTTTTGATAAAATTTTTTGTCGGATATTTTAAATTACGATTTGTGTATGCCATATCCTTTGTAAATGGCAGCTAATCTCTACAATTTTTACAAAAAGATATCCTTTAGGGAAATTTACTGAAAAGTTATGAAATGGATCTGTTGCAAGGGTATCAAAATCAACTGAAAAGTGTTAAGAATAATGCAAATGGTTTATATATACATATATACTATATAAAAACATACACATACATACATCTATACATACACGTATATATTTACACAGAAATATTAATAATGAAAGAAAGAAAAAACGATGAAGAAGAAGAAGAACAACATTTAGCGCCTTATTATTGAGTCCTTAGCAAAAAACGGAAAGTAAAATTGTAGCAGCTGCTGCTAAAATATAATTGAATTGTTTTTTAATCGCTACATGTTATAAACTATAAACTATTATTATATGATTAATATTACTATTAATATTATTATATATATTGTAATTATCATATGTTATATATATTAATAACTTAAGTGCTAACAAAATCAACCAAAAACATCAACAAACACGGCCAATCAAGCGTAGCATAGCAATCCGAATATCCTAACTTAAACTTAAACGAAAACAAAAACAAAAACAAACAACATACAAAACACAACATGCAGCACTCAAGTAAATGTTAAATCAAAGATACTTTTAGTAACATAAGCTACAAATAACTAAATCCACTTAAAACACAATTAGTTTTTAAGGCAATCAAAAATTATTATAGTTGAAAATTGATGCAAACTTTGATAAGAATTTCTTTGTTTTCTGACTTCAAAGCACAACGCGATTAGCTTTGTGGCGAGCTGGCAACTCTGACACGATAGTCGATAACTATAGAGAGAAAGAAGAAGACGGCATCACCAAGCAAGCGTCACGCGACACTCTTGGCATATTTGTAACATATAATTATTAATAAAGCTAATCTAAAACCACTTACTCGGAGAGGATCATTTTATTTATTATCGCATACACATAACGCGATAACTGGTGACCCCGACGTGAATCTCTCTTAAAGTAAAATTAATACGGCAAATTATTGTGCAGAAATTCTGTAGCGACGCTACGCAACACAGGGTGTTTCAAGTACACAGACACACTCACACGCGTAAGAGTGAATTTCACAATTTATTGAAAACATTAAAAAAATGGCTGAAAATCAGGACGCATTAGATGATACAATAATCGAGCAGGCTCCACCCATTCCTCCAGGTCGAGTCATCATGGATTCACAAACTGGAGTCAATCGTGTGGCAGTTAAGGTGCCACCTTTTTGGGCAGAGCGACCAGACATATGGTTCGCTCAAATCGAGTCACAATTTTGCATAGCTGGAATTACTGCTGATCAGACAAAATTTCACACAGTTGTGGCTGCTATGGAATCGCACGTCGTAGCGCAAATCACAGACGCGGTTCTCTCTCCACCTGAAATAGACATGTACGGTAACCTCAAACGCAGCATCATTGAAAGATTCTCCGACAGTGAGCAGAAGAGGATGCAGAAACTTTTGTCTGATGTTGAGCTTGGTGACCGTCGCCCAACACAACTGCTAAATGAGCTTCGAGGATTGGCTAAGGGCCGCATCAATGACGATTTTTTAAAGTCCCTCTGGATGCAACGTTTGCCTGCTCAGGCTCGTGCTATTCTTCAAGCATCGAATGATGATCTACTCGGCTTAGCAAAACTGGCTGACAAAATACTTGAAGTTGGAGGATTTACTCAAAACGTTGTAGCCTCAGCCACTGCACCTGCTGCACATCAACCAACTGCAATCAATGAGCTTGTAGACCGACTGGAGCGTTTAGAGAAATCAATTAAATCGCGTTCACGATCACAGAACCGCTCATTTGGTAATAAAAGCCGTGAGGCGACACCATCTACATGCTGGTACCACGCAAAATTTGGAAGCAAAGCCAACAAATGTAAGCCGCCATGCTCGTATGATACCAAATCAAAAAACTAGATGCCTCTTCTGATTCATTGCCCACCGAATCAGAAGACACAGGATACGTAGCCCGCATTCAGATTTTCGACATGGGCACCCAAAAACAATTTCTAATCGACACTGGCGCGGATGTATCAGTACTTCCAGCACAAAAAAATGATAAATACTCTAAAAGCCGCTCTTTCAACTTATTTGCGGCAAACGGTACGCCCATCAATACATACGGAGAAAGACGTCTTAAACTCTCCCTCGGTCTTCGACGTGATTTCGTTTGGACATTTATCTTAGCCGACGTGGCAACACCAATCATAGGCTCAGATTTTCTGAGTCACTATGATTTGTTAGTTGATAGCAAACGACGCAAATTAATCGACGCAAAAACATCACTTCAAGTGCAAGGAGCCGCATCGAAGATATGTGAGAAGTCAATAGTATCACACATTCTGGACAACAATGTTGCTAAATTATTAGACGAATTTAAACAGCTAACTATGCACAGCCACAATAAACAGCCGTCACCTTCGAATGTAAAGCACGTAATCGAGACTACAGGATTTGCAGTTTTCGCACGGCCACGTAGGCTTTCAGGCGAAAAGCTAGCTGCGGCGAAAAAGGAATTTGCATACATGCTAGAGAAAGGCATTTGCCGTCCCTCGCGCAGCAATTGGGCCAGTCCACTGCATTTGGTACGTAAAAAGAATGGCGAGTGGAGACCATGTGGCGATTTCAGAGCATTAAACGCAAAAACTGTGCCCGATCGTTACCCACTGCCTTTTATTCACGACGTCACACATATTCTTTTCGGAAAACAAATTTTTTCGATTATTGATTTGCAAAGAGCATATCACCACATTGCGATTGAGGAAACGGATATTCCCAAAACAGCAATTACTACTCCTTTTGGATTATATGAATTCTGTTACATGACATTTGGTTTGCGCAACGCGTCGCAGACATTCCAACGCTTCATGCACGACATATTGCGTGATCTGGATTTTGTTTTTGTTTACATCGATGATATTCTGATAGCTTCGTCCGACATGGATCAGCATAAGCAACACCTGCGAATAGTTTTCGAGCGACTTCGAGATAACAAACTCACGATCAATGCAAGCAAATGCCAATTTGGAAAATCCCAGGTACACTTTCTTGGTCATACAATCAGTGCAAATGGCCTTTTGCCAATGGAATCGCGAGTCGCAGCTATTCGTGATTTTCCTCAACCGACATCAGCAATCCAGTTAAAAAAATTTCTGGGAATGATAAACTTTTATCGAACTTTTGTACCAAGTGCGGTCTTAAATCAAACTAAGCTGCAGTCTCTTATTAAAGGCAATAAGAAAAATGATACAACAACAATTTTGTGGACCGACGAGGCACTTAACGCATTCAAGGCATGCAAGGATGAACTGGCGAACGCAACCTTGCTAACTTTCTTAGCACCCAACGCATCATTGTCACTTACAACAGATGCCTCTAATAATGCTGTTGGCGCAGTAGCTCATCAATTCGTAGATGGTAATTTACAACCGTTAGGTTTCTTCTCAAAGAAACTTAATTCAGCTCAATACAGATATGCTACATACGACCGAGAACTATTAGCTATCTATTTGGCCATCAAACATTTCCAGTTTCTTTTGGAAGGAAGACAATTTACTGTTTACACGGATCACAAGCCACTCATCTTCGCTTTTTCCCAAAAACTCGATAAAACACCACCCAGACGAGGCACACAGCTGGAGTTTATCAGCCAATTCACCACGGACATACGATATGTGCCCGGCAAAGATAACCAGGTAGCAGATTTTCTCTCGCGAATCAACAGAATAATCGAAATTGATTTTGAGATGATCGCCGCTGCTCAGGAGAAGGATGAAGAACTGCAGAGGCTGCTCAACCAAAACGATACTTCGCTTCAATTAAAGAAGATCAATCTGCTTGATTCCCAATCGTCGCTCTATTGTGATGCCAAAGACAACAAGATTAGACCATTCATTCCTATGCAACTACGGAATCAGGTTATGCGTAAGCTGCATGATCTAGCGCACCCGGGCCGCAAAGCAACGTTCAAACTAATTTCAGACCGATTTGTTTGGCCGTCCATGGCAAAGGACATTGGTTCTTTTGTACGCACATGCACCCAATGCCAGCGGTGCAAAGTACTACGCCACACTAAATCTCCAACGGGGAGCTATGGCCCAGTAGATCACCGATTTGATCACGTAAACATAGATCTCATTGGGCCTCTGCCAATATCACGTGGCAATCGGTATTGTTTGACCTGCATAGACAGATTCTCTAGATGGCCCACTGCCATCCCGATTCCGGATATGTCAGCAGAAACCGTAGCAACAGCCTTCATAAATGGTTGGATTTCGTCGTTTGGAGTTCCCTTGCGTATAACGAGCGACCTTGGACGCCAGTTCGAATCGGCCGTGTTTGCAGATCTAATGCGCATCCTAGGCATTAAACATTTGCGAACCACCGCTTACCATCCACAATCAAATGGATTAATCGAGCGCTGGCATCGAACGCTTAAGACCGCAATCAAGTGCCACAACTCCAACGACTGGTGTGACGTTCTTCCACTGGTGCTTCTAGGGCTTCGGACCACTTTTAAAGAAGATTTAGAAGCAAGCCCTGCAGAGATGCTATTTGGTTCTCCGCTTCGCATCCCGGGCGAGTTTGTAACACTCACGGAGAGTCAGCCCAACGAGACAGATTTCCTTAAGCTCCTACGCAGCAAGATGCAAAAACTCAAAAGCATCGACACATCTTGCCATGGAACAAAAGCTACTTTCAAACAAACAACATTGCAAACGGCGACGTATGTATTTGTTCGTGTAGACCGTGTGCGGTCACCACTGGAACCATCATATGAAGGTCCTTTCAAGGTTTTGGAAAAACATGATAAGTATTACAAGATTCGTATGACGCACCGAGAAGTCAATGTGTCCATCGATCGCCTAAAAACAGCATTCTTGGACAGCGAATCAATACCGACTTCTCAGCCGCAAGTTCCAGTCAACACACCAGCGCCAGCGACAACTGCCACAACTACGACCAGGTCAGGACGAACAGTCCGTTTCCCTTCTCGATATCAATAGAATAGGATTCTATCTAGCGGCGGAGCCCTGTGGCGAGCTGGCAACTCTGACACGATAGTCGATAACTATGAGAGAGGAAGAAGAAGACGGCATCACCAAGCAAGCGTCACGCGACACTCTTGGCATATTTGTAACATATCATTATTAATAAAGCTAATCTAAAACCACTTACTCGGAGAGGATCATTTTATTTATTATCGCATACACATAACGCGATAGCTTTTATTTTATTTTAGTTTTCTTGTATGTCAACTCACAAAACATTCGGAAATTATTTATTATTAAGAACAACGTTGAATGTTGACTGCAAAAATTATGTAATAAAAAACTTTAGTTAAATTGACAAAAAAAACCCTTAATTTTGTACATACTGCAGATTCCAGTTGGAACCATGCTGCAGTTTATTTACACACACAAACTAACACACACACACACACACACTATAAGTAGTAACATTAATTAATGGATTCCCTCCCTGCCCCACCACTCTCCTTAAGTGTATACACTTCAAGTACCTTTTTAGCAAAAAAGCATTAAAGTAATTTAAAGTTTAATGAATAATTGAATGCGCTCATGATAAAGAAGCAGACATGTGAGAAGCACTTATTGCCAGTTGTTAAAATTAAAAAAACAAAATAACGAAACAAAATAATTATATTTATAATGTTGAACGTTTGCTTTTTGATTGTTTAAATATGAAAAAATAACATTTAAAAATATCTATATATATGCATATTGTATGGTATAAGGAGTTTTAGTAGCTTTGTAATGCAAATGGAATTTTTTTTTTTTTTTATGAACAAGAACAACAAATATATCGTAAGCAATGTACATTTAAGGTCGTTCTGCAACACTGTGTTTTTTGCAAACAAATTTAAAAAAACAAAACCAAATAATTTAAACAAAAGCAAATGAAGTACACGACATAGTACTGCCCCAAGGTGTCTTGCAAAACTGTTGAAAAAATATGAAAATAATTAAAAACTTTTCAAATACAAAACAAATACGAACACTAATACTACCATAAACACACACAGACACACACTTTGAAAATGGTTTATATAAATATTGTTAAAGTAGAAACTGAGCAAAAAAAAATTGCAAGCTAAGACTATCGTAAATAAAAGCAAGTCCCAAATTGTGAAACGCCTTCCTCGACTCTCGACTCTCCACTCACCAATACCCCCATAACACCACTCTACCTTTTACCTACTACTACTATACTATACTATATAAATATATGAACATAAATATTCCTTAAAATAACCGGTAATTCAGTACACATTATAGTATGATGCGATATATCATCATCGAGAAACCAGTTTTGTAAATGTTTTTTGTTTTATTTTTTTAATTTGTATAAATGCTGCTAAAATTAAATATTATTATTATTATTAAATATATATAATATATATATATATATATATATATATATATACTGGATTATAATTTCTTTGCGTACCAAATACACACAAAATGTGATTTAATTTCAGTTGGATTTTGTTTTCTTTAAGCTTTTCGCCTTACGCTTTGGGTGTCTTCTAACACTTTTGCACAAAACCATTATACCCTTATTTACCCAATTTTATGGGTTAAGGGTATAAAAAAAATTTGTTTTGAGTAGAGTGCAAAGAAAAACAGATAATTGATCGATATTGTCAAAGTAAAAAATCAATCATACTTAGTTTGTTTTTAGTATTCTGGGAATATTTAAGAATAAATTGCAGAAAAAACTGCAACAACTTTGAAGCTTTAAGTACAGATTGCTTGAAATAGGTATTAAAATATTTCAATAAATAGCTAGGGCTAGAGTCCAGATTAACTGAAATTGCAAGCAAAAATTCTATATCAGACCTTGGAACCTGTTGAACGAGATTTTATGTTAGTACAGTCAAACAGAATCTCAAAAGATTGCTATTGGTAAGAGCAAGCAAAATAGCTTTTCGTCTCAGGCAGACGAAGATAGGCCTGTGCACGAGCGCGTTAGCGATAGCGATAGCGTAAAGCATGTGCAGCCGTTTTTCGTTCAGTTGCCCTAGCCAAAGAGTATAGAAAATCTCAAGAGTTTGCAATTGGTAAGAAAAGCTATTTCTCAGGCATCCCAGGTAGACATAACTGTAATTTGCATTTGCTTGTGATGTTTTCGAATGGCATTGATTGCATAGATGTACAATTACAGAAGAATTTCAGTTTTGCAATAGCTGATCATTCATATTCTTAAATTTGTCAATTCTATGACCCCAGCCAACAATAACTAACAGTTATGTTGCGATGCCCACAAATTCCGAAAGTGTATTCAGTAGTTCACTTGTCGAAGACACAGACAAAGAAATAATATCAACAAGTAAGAAGGCTCTAGTCGAGAGAGCCCGACTAGAAGATACCCTGTTGCAATAAATAAATTAAATTAATAATTGACTTTGGTATAAGGACTTAGCTTCAATCGATTAAACTCGATATCTCCGGTGTTTCTTAACCGATTTGGACGAAATTTTCAGAAAAATTCTATCGTTACCCATTATTTCAACCCTCATTTTAACGTTTTCCATTGTGTTTATCGGAAACCAGAATAGTTATCGATAATTTGAAGCAAACTTGTTCTGCTTATGGTATAGGAGAACTTATATCTTGTAGTCTGTGAGATCCACGCGTTCATACAGATAGACAGACGGACAGACGGACATGGCTATATCGTCTCGGTTGTTGATGCTGATCAAGAATATATATACTTTATGGGGTCGGAGAAGCTTCCTTCTGCATGTTACATCGTTTTGCACAAAACCATTATACCCTTATTTACCCATTTTATGGGTTAAGGGTATAAAAACACTCAAAAACACACAAAGCATATTTGCTACATTAAATTATATATTTTGCAATATAAAATATATAAGTAATGCTTTTAATAAGAGATCAGCGCTGCATCCTTTTTGTGGCTTTCGATATTGAATCTGTAAAATAAATGCGCAAATGTATTGAGCATAATTAAGAACATTAGGATTCGATGTGCTACTTACAACTTAAAGTATTCACATCTAGCATTAACGTCTATAATTTGGAATTTGGTTCGTTGTTAGTTGCGTTTGAAACAGTGAGAGCAAATTGGATACATGAAAGTTATTTGTATCTTTACTATATAGAAGATCAGAGCTGGATCTTGTTCCAAGTAATTTGCTTTTGAACCTATGACATAAGTATATATAAAATGCTGAAACATACACAGCGATTCATGTTGCACTTACATATTGATTATCACTTGTAAATTTTAAATTGTTTTTCAAATACATATTTGAAGTATGTGTATGTAGACCAAAAACATATGAAACATGCATCAGAATTAGTTGAAAGATCAGCGCTGTATCCTGTTTGAATATAATTATAAATATGCTGTTTTCAATATGTAAATATGCATTATGTACTTACAATCGAACAATATTCGTAAACTAAACATATAACGCATTAAATAGTTGTGATGCTATTCACGGAAGTATTCATCAACATAATCACTGGTAGAATTCATGACGAATACTTTTCAGTGACTTTTGAACGTTGGTTAAAGTACGCGGAGACAAGGCCTGCGAAATAACTTTGTCGAAGGCACTGTGAGCCATCAATTCCTTAAAAAACAACTTGGCATTAGTGCGCGTCTCCAAGCAGCCTTCCTGCAACAACTTTGCACCGATGTCAAATAGCCTCTCCCTATATTCACGAGTCAAATTCTCATAGATGCGCTTGTTGCCCAAACGTTCCACTAGCTTTATCATAAGCTTCGATGTAGTTGTCTTGACAACGGCATGCTGGTGGCATATGCCTTTTGCGGCCATCAGGTTAATGATTTATGTGGTTGCATATGGGCCACCATAGATTCCAAGGCGTTCATGGCGTCTTCACGTAAGAATTTATTCATATCGGAAGAGCGCTGCAACAAGGCAGCAACTACTTCATCGCACATAACCTCGAACTTTTTGAGTTTAAATAGCTCGGCGACACCCATACAAGCAGCGCGAGATACTAGTGAGCGGTGACTACGAATGAATGGCACAAACTGGTATGGTCAGATTCTGCAAGTCAAACTCAACGAACTTAAGATGGAAACGAACCAAACGCGTAAATGATTCAGAGCCTTTGCATTCACCTCCCAGTCACGAGATCTCAGCCTACCCATTATCTCTATAACGGCTTCATTTGGATTCTCATAAGGTTTATGATCTCCGAGCGGACTCGGCCTTTTTAGGATCGACCTTGGGCTGGCGCTCAGGCTTGGGCTCGACCAGCTTCGTTGTCGCCCTTGAAATTGGTTTAACAGATGTCGCGCGACGTCTTGTATATTGTCCAGACTCTTTGCGTTCTGCAACTTGGCCTTGCGATCTTGATGGATTCGCCCCTCATTCTTAGCAGTTCCTTGAACTGAGCGCTTGAGCTGATCACACGTAGCGCTGCGTGCACCTATGGACCTACCACGATTTACCTGTGCATTCGGCTTAGACCACAATAATAGCGGCTCTAATTCCACCAGCTGCACAGTTTGTGAAGCCATATCGACGCGTTTTGTATCATCTGCACAACCGCACTGCCGGCACCTTTTCGGACAATTGCCCATATGCATAGATTTCATCGACGGCGTCGGGGATACCGGCGGCGTGTAGTAAACTTCTTCATTCTCCGACGAATCAGAAACGACCTGAAGCGGTTGCACTTGCAACTGAAGCGGTGTGGAGCGTTCGCTGGCCATTGTAATCAAAATATCTCAAGCTAATTTATATTCGTTATTATTTTAAATATATTTTCCGTTTGAAAATCTATGCGTTTGACAAATTTTTATTTTTAAAATAAGCATTAGCTCTTGTTGTTGACTTGACAGCTAAGGAAATGCCTGCTTGATAATGATTGTAATTTTTTAGGCTGCGTTATTATTTCAAGTTCACTGTGTGTTATATTAAAAACAATTAAATGATTATTAATTACACTGCAACTGTTTAAGTTTTTATTTTTGATTAAAAATTATATAAATAATTTGAAAAAATAACAAAAATATATTGCGAATATTTAAAGATAAGGAAATCAAAAAGATAAGTTATTTATCTTATTTTAGTCTTTAGTAATTGGATTGCTGTCGAGCCCTTGTTGGTTCACTTATTGGCCCAAACGTTTTCCAAGACGATAAAACACTTTACTTAAATCGGTATATGGTGCAAGTTGCTTCGTCTTTTGCTGTGCTGCACGAATTTTCATTTAAATTTCATTAAACTGGCTTAGCCTTTGCTTTTGTCATCTTTATTTGGGCGTTTTTCCTGTTGCCTTCTATTTATACACATCAAATAAATAATACTCCATTCGCTATTGCGTTTTCCTCATATTGCAATGATCACATTTGACCAGTTTTTGCCGCTTTTGATATCTGGTCGAGTTTTTGTTGCGGTTTTGCGTTCGAAATGATGTCTATAGTTATTGTTATGGCTTTGAGGAATCACTTTGACTTGGTCGTTTCGGATTCGAGCCATGTAATTTAACATATAATTGCAGTCGCTGCTTTGGCACATACTACATAGTAGCAAATGTATCTCTGTAAGCCGTAGTAGAGTTCGATAAAGACGATACTTAAGGCCGACGATTTGTGAAAGTGCATTAGTAAAAGATATTTATATAATTTAACTAGCAAAAAAGCTTCAGCCTACTGTGATGACAGTTAATATTTTTAACAAAATTCATGGAAAAAGTTAGCAAAATAAAATTTTTTCTTGGTTTGGTTGCCATCCCCGAGCAATTAATGGACCATGTATAAACTCTGCTGTTAGCCGACACGGCGGCCATTCAATTAAAATGCATTACAAAATTTACTGCATACACGCGATGGCCGCTTAAATTTTGTGCAATATTTACAAGACTAGTTAGAAAAAACAACAGATATACTACTACCAGCAACAACAATTTCTAACTGCCTATAACAATAAAAGGCGCATGTTTTGCATAAGAGTTGATTTAGTACCAAGCCAATACAAACAGTTTTACCAATATGAATTCAAGCCAGTCTTATAAATTCTACATACATATAAAGTGTTTAGAGTCTTAAGAGAAATTTTGATTGTACTATACTGCAAAGCCGGATTATACCTTGTTGACGTTTTGTTTACTTACTTTCACTAGCAACTGTTTGTAAGACTTCGCAGAACTCCTACTATTTACACAAAGCGAGCAAGTAAGAAGGCTCAGATTGAGTAAAGTGGAATAAGTTATTACTCCGCAAATGCCAGAATTTGCTGCTGCGTGGCAATCTTCGGTGTTTCTCTGACGATTTTGAAAAAATTTTCACCGAAAATATATATTGTCTATATTAGTATCTTAAGTTACTTATATTGTTATACTGTTATCGGTTGCAGGTGTGTATTGGAAAGGGAATGTGTTATCGATAATTTAAAATATAATTTAGAGCTTATTTTACAGTTCCAAAGGCTCTAGATCTCATCGTCCCTAGTGGAGTCACAATCGCTTCCTTCTTGACAACTTCTTTTACCTTTTGAACCATTTTTAGTATTGTATATCCATTCTTTATTAAAATAACAAAAATCAAGTAAGAAGGCTCTAGTCGGGAGAGCCCGACTAGAAGATACCCTGAACCCAGTTGCAATAAATTAATTACATTTATAATTGACTTTGGTATAAGGACTTAGCTTCAATCGTATAAATTCGATATCTCCGGTGTTTCTTAACCGGTTTGGACGAAATTTCAGAAAAGTTCTATCGTTACCCATTATTTCAACCCTCATTTTAACATTTTCCATTGTGTTTATCGGAAACCAGAATAGTTATCGATAATTTGAAGCAAACTTGTTCTGCTTATGTTATAGGAGAACTTATATCCAAAATCTGATACAGACGGACAGACGGACATGGCTATATCGTCTCGGTTGTTAATGCTGATCAAGAATATATATACTTTATGGGGTCGGAGAAGCTTCCTTCTGCGTGTTACATCGTTTTGCACAAAACCATTATACCCTTATTTACCCATTTTATGAGTTAAGGGTATAAAAATAACAAAAATGTCGACAAGGAACACTGACAAATTTTTACCGTTCTTCGTGAGCGCCCGCTCACACTTATTGCTTACTGTTTTTGTTATTCTGTATACCATTCGAAAATACCATAAGCAAAGGCAAACTATTATTATTGCTTACCTCGGCTGCCTGAGAGATATATTATCTTACCAATTGCAAACTCTTGAGTTGGTCTTTATTCACTTTAGTTCAAGTTTTGAATTGACAAAAAAATTTTAAGCTGGTATATTTCTTAGCTTACAAATCAACCAAGCCAAGTCTTAAATTGCTTTTAGTACAGCTAGATGGCGCTGTTGACAAAGCAACCCTTCACATGCAATTTTTTATTTGTAATTGTTAAACAAAATATCGATACATGACTTATAAACTTATGTAGGAAAATGCGCACAGAACAAAGGAGACAAGCAAAAGCAAACGACTTTTGCAGAATCAGCGAAAAAAACCGAAAGTCGTTAAGCAAAAAGCTTGCTAAGAGAAGGAGACAAATTGTGCTTAGCAACTAAAAAAACATAATGCAAAATGCAAAATAAAGAAATGTAAAACATGAAAGAAAATCTAAGAAGATTTTAAATACCCTTGCAGAATGAAGTACAGCTGAAAATTTGAGCTTTTTGATAAAATTTTTTGTCGGATATTTTAATTACGATTTGTGTATGCCATATCCTTTGTAAATGGCAGCTAATCTCTACAATTTTTACAAAAAGATATCCTTTAGGGAAATTTACTGAGAAGTTATGAAATGGATCTGTTGCAAGGGTATCAAAATCAACTGAAAAGTGTTAAGAATAATGCAAATGGTTTATATATACATATATACTATATAAAAACATACACATACATACATCTATATATAGACGTATATATTTATCCCTGGGGCAGAGCATACAGGATGGTGGTCAAGCGCATCGGCAAAGGCAGAGGTCAAGCGCCCACTGAGTTCGCTCGAGTGAGGGACATAGTGACAACTCTTTTTCCTCGGAGAACGAGCCCACTCCCACCAGCCCTTGGTCCATCCACAATCGAGGGCTTAATCCCGGTCACGTTTGGAAGAGATGGCGATCGCTGCTCGAAAGCTCACCGCCCAAAAAGCCCCGGGCCCAGACGGAGTGCCAAATAGATGCCTTAGCATAGCAATCGCCTTGCGGCCTGGTCTGTTTGCAGAGACTTTCTCCAAATGTCTGCGCGAAGGTACTTTTCCAGATAGGTGGAAGGTACAGAAACTTATGCTGCTTCCAAAGCCCGACAAGCCCCCTGACGACCCCTCGGCATACAGGCCCATTTGCCTCATTGACAACGGCGGCAAGGTCCTGGAGATGCTAATCTGTGCTAGACTGGAGGATGCCGTACGTAGCGCTGGTGGCCTTTCACCTCACCAATATGGTTTCAGGAAGGCAAAATCCACCACCGATGCAATCAAAGCTGTTGTCGATATCGCGGCTGAGGCTATCGCCGGTACCCGCTGGCGTTTCGGGTGTAAGCAATACTGCCTTGTAGCAACAATAGACGTGAAGAACGCCTTCAACACTGCCGACTGGAGCTGTATCCTGGATGCCCTGGTGCTTCTCCGGGTGCCAGAGTATCTTGTAGCTATTGTGAGGAGCTACTTCGACAACCGAATCCTTCGGTATGACACGGACGAGGGCGAAAAGGAGTATGCTATCTCTGCAGGTGTCCCACAAGGATCTGTTCTAGGTCCTCTCCTGTGGAACATCATGTAT
The DNA here is from genome assembly GCA_030179655.1 of Scaptomyza flava. Taxonomy (NCBI): domain Eukaryota; kingdom Metazoa; phylum Arthropoda; class Insecta; order Diptera; family Drosophilidae; genus Scaptomyza; species Scaptomyza flava. Next base: position 22,939,500 of record JARNME010000314.1, on the reverse strand, counting down.
GATGGCATACTTAGAATCCAGCTTCCAGCGGGGGCCATGGGGGGGGAAATGGCTGCGATGAAGACGCCCAACACGTCTTCTTCCACTGTGGGCGTTTCGCCGAGGATCGACTCGCGGTGGAAAACCTGACGGGCCAGCGTCTATCGCCAACTAACCTGGTGGCCCTTATGCTGGAGAGGCTTGAAGTCTGGCATGCGGTTTGCTCCTTGCAGCCTCTACGATGGTAGAGCTGCGTCGTTTGGAGAGGTTAAGGGCGAGTGCATCGTAGTCGTTGCCACCGCTTCTGCGAAGCAATGCTTCACGGCGGTCCCGCAGAAGCTGGCAACGACTGTGCATGCTACACATATCGTTATTTAAGTTAACATAGGCATATCTTTTGAAAAAAAAAAAAAAAAAACGTATATATTTACACAGAAATATTAATAATGAAAGAAAGAAAAAACGATGAAGAAGAAGAAGAACAACATTTAGCGCCTTATTATTGAGTCCTTAGCAAAAAACGGAAAGTAAAATTGTAGCAGCTGCTGCTAAAATATAATTGAATTGTTTTTTAATCGCTACATGTTATAAACTATAAACTATTATTATATGATTAATATTACTATTATTATATTATATATATTGTAATTATCATATGTTATATATATTAATAACTTAGTGCTAACAAAATCAACCAAAACATAAACAAACACGGCCAATCAAGCGTAGCATAGCAATCCGAATATCCTAACTTAAACTTAAACGAAAACAAAAACAAACAACATTCAAAACACAACATGCAGCACTCAAGTAAATGTTAATCAAAGATACTTTTAGTAACATAAGCTACAAATAACAAATAACTAAATCCACTTAAAACATAATTAGTTTTTAAGGCAATCAAAATTATTATAGTTGAAAATTGATGCAAACTTTGATAAGAATTTCTTTGTTTTCTGACTTCAAAGCACAACGCGATTAGCTTTTTATTTTATTTTAGTTTTCTTTGTATGTCAACTCACAAAACATTCGGAAACATTTATTTATTATTAAGAACAACGTTGAATGTTGACTGCAAAAATTATGTAATAAAAAACTTTAGTTAAATTGACAAAAAAACCCTTAATTTTGTACATACTGCAGATTCCAGTTGGAACCATGCTGCAGTTTATTTACACACACAAACTAACACACACACACACACACACTATAAGTAGTAACATTAATTAATGGATTCCCTCCCTGCCCCACCACTCTCCTTAAGTGTATACACTTCAAGTACCTTTTTAGCAAAAAAGCATTAAAGTAATTTAAAGTTTAATGAATAATTGAATGCGCTCATGATAAAGAAGCTCACGACATAGTACTGCCCCAAGGTGTCTTGCAAAACTGTTTGAAAAAAATGAAAATAATGAAAAACTTTTCAAATACAAAACAAACACGAACACTAATATTACCATAAACACACACACAAACACACAGACACACACTTTGAAAATGGTTTATATAAATATTGTTAAAGTAGAAACTGAGCAAAAAAAAAATTGCAAGCTAAGACTATCGTAAATAAAAGCAAGTCCCAAATTGTGAAACGCCTTCCTCGACTCTCGACTCTCCACTCACCAATACCCCCATAACACCACTCTACCTTTTACCTACTACTACTATACTATACTATATAAATATATGAACATAAATATACCTTAAAATAACCGGTAATTCAGTACACATTATAGTATGATGCGATATATCATCATCGAGAAACCAGTTTTGTAAATGTTTTTTGTTTTATTTTTTTTTATTTTTATAAATGCTGCTAAAATTAAATATTATTATTATTATTATTAAATAAATATATATATATATATGTATATATACTGGATTATAATTTCTTTGCGTACCAAATACACACAAAATGTGATTTAATTTCAGTTGGATTTTGGATTTTTCGCCTTACGCTTTGGGTGTCTTCTAACACTTTTGCACAAAACCATTATACCCTTATTTACCCAATTTATAGGTTAAGGGTATAAAAAAAATTTGTTTTGAGTAGAGTGCAAAGAAAACAGATAATTGATCGATATTGTCAAAGTAAAAAATCAATCATACTTAGTTTGTTTTTAGTATTCTGGGAATATTTAAGAATAAATTGCAGAAAAAACTGCAACAACTTTGAAGCTTTAAGTACAGATTGCTTGAAATAGGTATTAAAATATTTCAATAAATAGCTAGGGCTAGAGTCCAGATTAACTGAAATTGCAAGCGAAAATTCTATATCAGACCTTGGAACCTGTTGAACGAGATTTTATGTTAGTACAGTCAAACAGAATCTCAAAAGATTGCTATTGGTAAGAGCAAGCAAAATAGCTTTTCGTCTCAGGCAGACGAAGATAGGCCTGTGCACGAGCGCGTTAGCGATAGCGTAAAGCATGTGCAGCCGTTTTTCGTTCAGTTGCCCTAGCCAAAGAGTATAGAAAATCTCAAGAGTTTGCAATTGGTAAGAAAAGCTATTTCTCAGGCATCCCAGGTAGACAATAACTGTAATTTGCATTTGCTTGTGATGTTTTCGAATGGCATTGATTGCATAGATGTACAATTACAGAAGAATTTCAGTTTTGCAATAGCTGATCATTCATTTACTTATATTTGTCAATTCTATGACCCCAGCCAACAATAACTAACAGTTATGTTGCGATGCCCACAAATTCCGAAAGTGTATTCAGTAGTTCACTTGTCGAAGACACAGACAAAGAAATAATATCAACAAGTAAGAAGGCTCTAGTCGAGAGAGCCCGACTAGAAGATACCCTGAACACAGTTGCAATAAATAAATTACATTTATAATTGACTTTGGTATAAGGACTTAGCTTCAATCGATTAAACTCGATATCTCCGGTGTTTCTCAACCCATTTGGACGAAATTTTCAGAAAAGTTCTATCGTTACCCATTATTTCAACCCTCATTTTAACGTTTTCCATTGTGTTTATCGGAAACCAGAATAGTTATGGATAATTTGAAGCAAACTTGTTCTGCTTATGGTATAGGAGAACTTATATCTTGTAGTCTTAAGATCCACGCGTTCATACGGATGGACAGACGGATGGACAGACGGACAGACGGACATGGCTATATCGTCTCGGTTGTTGATGCTGATCAAGAATATATATACTTTATGGGGTCGGAGAAGCTTCCTTCTGCATGTTACATCGTTTTGCACAAAACCATTATACCCTTATTTACCCATTTTATGGGTTAAGGGTATAAAAACACTCAAAAACACACAAAGCATATTTGCTACATTAAATTATATATTTTGCAATATAAAATATATAAGTAATGCTTTTAATAAGAGATCAGCGCTGCATCCTTTTTGTGGCTTTCGATATTGAATCTGTAAAATAAATGCGCAAATGTATTGAGCATAATTAAGAACATTAGGATTCGATGTGCTACTTACAACTTAAAGTATTCACATCTAGCATTAACGTCTATAATTTGGAATTTGGTTCGTTGTTAGTTGCGTTGAAACAGTGAGAGCAAATTGGATACATGAAAGTTATTTGTATCTTTACTATATAGAAGATCAGAGCTGGATCTTGTTCCAAGTAATTTGCTTTTGAACCTATGACATAAGTATATATAAAATGCTGAAACATACACAGCGATTCATGTTGCACTTACATATTGATTATCACTTGTAAATTTTAAATTGTTTTTCAAATACATATTTGAAGTATGTGTATGTAGACCAAAAACATATGAAACATGCATCAGAATTAGTTGAAAGATCAGCGCTGTATCCTGTTTGAATATAATTATAAATATGCTGTTTTCAATATGTAAATATGCATTATGTACTTACAATCGAACAATATTCGTAAACTAAACATATAACGCATTAAATAGTTGTGATGCTATTCACGGAAGTATTCATCAACATAATCACTGGTAGAATTCATGACGAATACTTTTCAGTGACTTTTGAACGTTGGTTAAAGTACGCGGAGACAAGGCCTGCGAAATAACTTTGTCGAAGGCACTGTGAGCCATCAATTCCTTAAAAAACAACTTGGCATTAGTGCGCGTCTCCAAGCAGCCTTCCTGCAACAACTTTGCACCGATGTCAAATAGCCTCTCCCTATATTCACGAGTCAAATTCTCATAGATGCGCTTGTTGCCCAAACGTTGCACTAGCTTTATCATAAGCTTCGATGTAGTTGTCTTGACAACGGCATGCTGGTGGCATATGCCTTTTGCGGCCATCAGGTTAATGATTTTATGTGGTTGCATATGGGCCACCATAGATTCCAAGGCGTTCATGGCGTCTTCACGTAAGAATTTATTCATATCGGAAGAGCGCTGCAACAAGGCAGCAACTACTTCATCGCACATAACCTCGAACTTTTTGAGTTTAAATAGCTCGGCGACACCCATACAAGCAGCGCGAGATACTAGTGAGCGGTGACTACGAATGAATGGCACAAACTGTATGGTCAGATTCTGCAAGTCAAACTCAACGAACTTAAGATGGAAACGAACCAAACGCGTAAAATGATTCAGAGCCTTTGCATTCACCTCCCAGTCACGAGATCTCAGCCTACCCATTATCTCTATAACGGCTTCATTTGGATTCTCATAAGGTTTATTGATCTCCGAGTCGGACTCGGCCTTTTTAGGATCGACCTTGGGCTGGCGCTCAGGCTTGGGCTCGACCAGCTTCGTTGTCGCCCTTGAAATTGGTTTAAACAGATGTCGCGCGACGTCTTGTATATTGTCCAGACTCTTTGCGTTCTGCAACTTGGCCTTGCGATCTTGATGGATTCGCCTCCTCATTCTTAGCAGTTCCTTGAACTGAGCGCTTGAGCTGATCACACGTAGCGCTGCGTGCACCTATGGACCTACCACGATTTACCTGTGCATTCGGCTTAGACCACAATATATAGCGGCTCTAATTCCACCAGCTGCACAGTTTGTGAAGCCATATCGACGCGTTTTGTATCATCTGCACAACCGCACTGCCGGCAACCTTTTCGGACAATTGCCCATATGCATAGATTTCATCGACGGCGTCGGGATACCGGCGGCGTGTAGTAAACTTCTTCATTCTCCGACGAATCAGAAACGACCTGAAGCGGTTGCACTTGCAACTGAAGCGGTGTGGAGCGTTCGCTGGCCATTGTAATCAAATATCTCAAGCTAATTTATATTCGTTATTATTTTAAATATATTTTCCGTTTGAAAATCTATGCGTTTGACAAATTTTTATTTTTAAAATAAGCATAGCTCTTGTTGTTGACTTGACAGCTAAGAAATGCCTGCTTGATAATGATTGGTAATTTTTTTAGGCTGCGTTATTATTTCAAGTTCACTGTGTGTTATATTAAAAACAATTAAATGATTATTAATTACACTGCAACTGTTTAAGTTTTTATTTTTGATTAAAATTATATAATAATTTGAAAAAATAACAAAAATATATTGCGAATATTTAAAGATAAGGAAATCAAAAAGATAAGTTATTTATCTTATTTTAGTCTTTAGTAATTGGATTGCTGTCGACCCTTGTTGGTTCACTTATTGGCCCAAACGTTTTCCAAGACGATAAAACACTTTACTTAAATCGGTATATGGTGCAAGTTGCTTCGTCTTTTGCTGTGCTGCACGAATTTTCATTTTAAATTTCATTAAACTGGCTTAGCCTTTGCTTTTGTCATCTTTATTTGGGCGTTTTTCCTGTTGCCTTCTATTTATACACATCAAATAAATAATACTCCATTCGCTATTGCGTTTTCCTCATATTGCAATGATCACATTTGACCAGTTTTTGCCCGCTTTTGATATCTGGTCGAGTTTTTGTTGCGGTTTTGCGTTCGAAATGATGTCTATAGTTATTGTTATGGCTTTGAGGAATCACTTTGACTTGGTCGTTTCGGATTCGAGCCATGTAATTTAACATATAATTGCAGTCGCTGCTTTGGCACATACTACATAGTAGCAAATGTATCTCTGTAAGCCGTAGTAGAGTTCGATAAAGACGATACTTAAGGCCGACGATTTGTGAAAGTGCATTAGTAAAGATATTTATATAATTTAACTAGCAAAAAGCTTCAGCCTACTGTGATGACAGTTAATATTTTTAACAAAATTCATGGAAAAAAGTTAGCAAAAATAAAATTTTTTCTTGGTTTGGTTGCCATCCCCGAGCAATTAATGGACCATGTATAAACTCTGCTGTTAGCCGACACGGCGGCCATTCAATTAAATGCATTACAAATTTACTGCATACACGCGATGGCCGCTTAAATTTTGTGCAATATTTACAAGACTAGTTAGAAAAAACAACAGATATACTACTACCAGCAACAACAATTTCTAACTGCCTATAACAATAAAAGGCGCATGTTTTGCATAAGAGTTGATTTAGTACCAAGCCAATACAAACAGTTTTACCAATATGAATTCAAGCCAGTCTTATAAATTCTACATACATATAAAGTGTTTAGAGTCTTAGAGAAATTTTGATTGTACTATACTGCAAAGCCGGATTATACCTTGTTGACGTTTTGTTTACTTACTTTCACTAGCAACTGTTTGTAAGACTTCGCAGAACTCCTACTATTTACACAAAGCGAGCAAGTAAGAAGGCTCAGATTGAGTAAAGTGGAATAAGTTATTACTCCGCAAATGCCAGAATTTGCTGCTGCGTGGCAATCTTCGGTGTTTCTCTGACGATTTTGAAAAAATTTTCACCGAAATATATATTTGTCTATATTAGTATCTTAAGTTACTTATATTGTTATACTGTTATCGGTTGCAGGTGTGTATTGGAAAGGGAATGTGTTATCGATAATTTAAAATATAATTTAGAGCTTATTTTACAGTTCCAAAGGCTCTAGATCTCATCGTCCCTAGTGGAGTCACAATCGCTTCCTTCTTGACAACTTCTTTTACCTTTTGAACCATTTTTAGTATTGTATATCCATTCTTTATTAAAATAACAAAATCAAGTAAGAAGGCTCTAGTCGGGAGAGCCCGACTAGAAGATACCCTGAACCCAGTTGCAATAAATTAATTACATTTATAATTGACTTTGGTATAAGGACTTAGCTTCAATCGTATAAATTCGATATCTCCGGTGTTTCTTAACCGGTTTGGACGAAATTTTCAGAAAAGTTCTATCGTTACCCATTATTTCAACCCTCATTTTAACATTTTCCATTGTGTTTATCGGAAACCAGATAGTTCTCGATAATTTGAAGCAAACTTGTTCTGCTTATGTTATAGGAGAACTTATATCCAAAATCTGATACAGACGGACAGACGGACATGGCTATATCGTCTCGGTTGTTAATGCTGATCAAGAATATATATACTTTATGGGGTCGGAGAAGCTTCCTTCTGCGTGTTACATCGTTTTGCACAAAACCATTATACCCTTATTTACCCATTTTATGAGTTAAGGGTATAAAAATAACAAAAATGTCGACAAGGAACACTGACAAATTTTTTACCGTTTCTTCGTGAGCGCCCGCTCACACTTATTGCTTACTGTTTTTGTTATTCTGTATACCATTCGAAAATACCATAAGCAAAGGCAAACTATTATTATTGCTTACCTCGGCTGCCTGAGAGATATATTATCTTACCAATTGCAAACTCTTGAGTTGGTCTTTATTCACTTTAGTTCAAGTTTTGAATTGACAAAAAAATTTTAAGCTGGTATATTTCTTAGCTTACAAATCAACCAAGCCAAGTCTTAAATTGCTTTTAGTACAGCTAGATGGCGCTGTTGACAAAGCAACCCTTCACATGCAATTTTTTATTTGTAATGTTAAACAAATATCGATACATGACTTATAAACTTATGTAGGAAACTGCGCACAGACCAAAGGAGACAAGCAAAGCAAACGACTTTTGGCAGAATCAGCGAAAAAACAACCGAAGTCTTTCAGCAAAAGCTTGCTAAGAGAAGGAGACAAATGTGCTTAGCAACTAAAAACCATACTGCAAATGCACAATAAAGAATGTAAACATGAAAGAAAATCTAAGAAGATTTAAATACCCTTGCAGAATGAAGTACAGCTGAAAATTTGAGCTTTTTGATAAAATTTTTTGTCGGTATTTTAAATTACGATTTGTTGTTGCCATATCCTTGTAAATGGCAGCTAATCTCTACAATTTTTACAAAAAGATATCCTTAGGGAAATTTACTGAGAAGTTATGAATGGCTCTGTTGCAAGGGTATCAAAATCACTGAAAAGTGTTAAGAATACTGCAAATGGTTTATATATACATATATACTATATAAAAACATACACATACATACATCTATATATAGACGTATATATTTATCCCTGGGGCAGAGCATACAGGATGTGTGTCAAGCGCATCGGCAAAGGCAGAGGTCAAGCGCCCACTGAGTTCGCTCGAGTGAGGGACATAGTGACAACTCTTTTTCCTCGGAGAACGAGCCCACTCCCACCAGCCCTTGTCCATCCACAATCGAGGGCTTAATCCCGGTCACGTTGGAAGAGATGGCGATCGCTGCTCGAAAGCTCACCGCCCAAAAAGCCCCGGGCCCAGACGGAGTGCCAAATAGATGCCTTAGCATAGCAATCGCCTTGCGGCCTGGTCTGTTTGCAGAGACTTTCTCCAATGTCTGCGCGAAGGTACTTTTCCAGATAGGTGGAAGGTACAGAAACTTATGCTGCTTCCAAAGCCCGACAAGCCCCCTGACGACCCCTCGGCATACAGGCCCATTTGCCTCATTGACAACGGCGGCAAGTCCTGGAGATGCTAATCTGTGCTAGACTGGAGATGCCGTACGTAGCGCTGGTGGCCTTTCACCTCACCAATATGGTTTCAGGAAGGCAAAATCCACCACCGATGCAATCAAAGCTGTTGTCGATATCGCGGCTGAGGCTATCGCCGGTACCCGCTGGCGTTTCGGGTGTAAGCAATACTGCCTTGTAGCAACAATAGACGTGAAGAACGCCTTCAACACTGCCGACTGGAGCTGTATCCTGGATGCCCTGGTGCTTCTCCGGGTGCCAGAGTATCTGTAGCTATTGTGAGGAGCTACTTCGACAACCGAATCCTTCGGTATGACACGGACGAGGGCGAAAAGAGTATGCTATCTCTGCAGGTGTCCCACAAGGATCTGTTCTAGGTCCTCTCCTGTGGAACATCATGTATGATGGCATACTTAGAATCCAGCTTCCAGCGGGGGCCATGGGGGGGGAAATGGCTGCGATGAAGACGCCCAACACGTCTTCTTCCACTGTGGGCGTTTCGCCGAGGATCGACTCGCGGTGGAAAACCTGACGGGCCAGCGTCTATCGCCAACTAACCTGGTGGCCCTTATGCTGGAGAGGCTTGAAGTCTGGCATGCGGTTTGCTCCTTTGCAGCCTCTACGATGGTAGAGCTGCGTCGTTTGGAGAGGTTAAGGGCGAGTGCATCGTAGTCGTTGCCACCGCTTCTGCGAAGCAATGCTTCACGGCGGTCCCGCAGAAGCTGGCAACGACTGTGCATGCTACACATATCGTTATTTAAGTTAACATAGGCATATCTTTTGAAAAAAAAAAAAAAAAAACGTATATATTTACACAGAAATATTAATAATGAAAGAAAGAAAAAACGATGAAGAAGAAGAACAACATTTAGCGCCTTATTATTGAGTCCTTAGCAAAAAACGGAAAGTAAATTGTAGCAGCTGCTGCTAAAATATAATTGAATTGTTTTTTAATCGCTACATGTTATAAACTATAAACTATTATTATATGATTAATATTACTATTATTATTATTATATATATTGTAATTATCATATGTTATATATATTAATAACTTAAGTGCTAACAAATCAACCAAAAACATAACAAACACGGCCAATCAAGCGTAGCATAGCAATCCGAATATCCTAACTTAAACTTAAACGAAAACAAAAACAAACAACATTCAAAACACAACATGCAGCACTCAAGTAAATGTTAAATCAAAGATACTTTTAGTAACATAAGCTACAAATAACAAATAACTAAATCCACTTAAAACATAATTAGTTTTTAAGGCAATCAAAAATTATTATAGTTGAAAATTGATGCAAACTTTGATAAGAATTTCTTTGTTTTCTGACTTCAAAGCACAACGCGATTAGCTTTTTATTTTATTTTAGTTTTCTTTGTATGTCAACTCACAAAACATTCGGAAACATTTATTTATTATTAAGAACAACGTTGAATGTTGACTGCAAAAATTATGTAATAAAAACTTTAGTTAAATTGACAAAAAAAACCCTTAATTTTGTACATACTGCAGATTCCAGTTGGAACCATGCTGCAGTTTATTTACACACAACAAACTAACACACACACACACACACACTATAAGTAGTAACATTAATTAATGGATTCCCTCCCTGCCCCACCACTCTCCTTAAGTGTATACACTTCAAGTACCTTTTAGCAAAAAAGCATTAAAGTAATTTAAGTTTAATGAATAATTGAATGCGCTCATGATAAAGAAGCTCACGACATAGTACTGCCCCAGGTGTCTTGCCAAACTGTTTGAAAAAATGAAATAATGAAAACTTTTCAAATACAAAACAAATACGAACACTAATATTACCATAAACACACACACAAACACACAGACACACACTTTGAAATGGTTATATAAATATTGTTAAAGTAGAAACTGAGCAAAAAAAAATTGCAAGCTAAGACTATCGTAAATAAAAGCAAGTCCCAATTGTGAAACGCCTTCCTCGACTCTCGACTCTCCACTCACCAATACCCCCATAACACCACTCTACCTTTTACCTACTACTACTATACTATACTATATAAATATATGAACATAAATATACCTTAAAATAACCGGTAATTCAGTACACATTATAGTATGATGCGATATATCATCATCGAGAAACCAGTTTTGTAAATGTTTTTTGTTTTATTTTTTTTTATTTTTATAAATGCTGCTAAAATTAAATATTATTATTATTATTATTAAATAAATATATATAATATATGTATATATACGGATTATAATTTCTTTGCGTACCAAATACACACAAAATGTGATTTAATTTCAGTTGGATTTTGGATTTTTCGCCTTACGCTTTGGGTGTCTTCTAACACTTTTGCACAAAACCATTATACCCTTATTTACCCAATTTTATAGGTAAGGGTATAAAAAAAATTTGTTTTGAGTAGAGTGCAAAGAAAAACAGATAATTGATCGATATTGTCAAGTAAAAAATCAATCATACTTAGTTTGTTTTTTAGTATTCTGGGAATATTTAAGAATAAATTGCAGAAAAAACTGCAACAACTTTGAAGCTTTAAGTACAGATTGCTTGAATAGGTATTAAAATATTTCAATAAATAGCTAGGGCTAGAGTCCAGATTAACTGAAATTGCAAGCGAAAATTCTATATC